>CAWVNZ010000228.1:0-145915 GCA_963930735.1 Dioctria linearis
CTATAGTAAATTTTTCACAAATTAATTTTTTACTGTCGCAAATTTTAATTACGCCAGGGATTGCCTTTTCTATAGTAAATTTTTCAAGAAATAATTTTCTACTGTCGGAAATTTTAAATACGCCAAGGATTACCTTTTATATAGGAAATTTTTCAAAAAATAATTTTATACTGTCGCAAATTTTAATTACGCCGCCTTTTCTATAGTAAATTATTCAAAAAATAATTTTCTACTGTCGCAAATTTTAATTACGCCAGGGATTGCCTTTTCTATAGTAAATTATTCAAAAAATAATTTTTTACTATCGCAAGTTTTAATTGCGCCAGGGATTGCCTTTTCTACAGTAAATTTTGCAAAAAATAATTTTTTACTGTTGCAAATTTTAATTGCGCCAGGGATTGCCTTTTCTATAGTAAATTTTTCACAAATTAATTTTTTACTGTCGCAAATTTTAATTACGCCCGGGATTGCCTTTTCTATATTAAATTATTCAAAAAATAATTTTCTACTGTCGCAAATTTTAATTGCGCCAGGGATTGCCTTTCTACATTAAATTTTTCAAAAAATAATTTTTTACTGTCGCAAATTGTAATTGCCCCGGGATTACCTTTTCTATAGTAAATTTTTCCAAAAATAATTTTTTACTGTCGCAAATTTTAATTACGCCGCCTTTTCTATAGTAAATTATTCAAAAAATAATTTTCTACTGTCGCAAATTTTAATTACGCCAGGGATTGCCTTTTCTATAGTAAATTATTAAAAAAATAATTTTTTACTATCGCAAGTTTTAATTGCGCCAGGGATTGCCTTTTCTATAGTAAATTATTCAAAAAATAATTTTCTACTGTCGCAAATTTTAATTACGCCAGGGATTGCCTTTTCTATAGTAAATTATTCAAAAAATAATTTTTTACTATCGCAAGTTTTAATTGCGCCAGGGATTGCCTTTTCTACAGCAAATTTTGCAAAAAATAATTTTTTACTGTTGCAAATTTTAATTGCGCCAGGGATTGCCTTTTCTATAGTAAGTTATTCAAAAATAATCTTCTACTGTCGAAAATTTTAATTACGCCAGGGATTGCCTTTTCTATAGTAAATTATTCAAAAAATAATTTTTTACTGTCGCAAATTTCAAATCCGCCAGGGATTGCCTTTTCTATAGTAAATTATTCAAAAAATAATTTTTTACTGTCGCAAATTTTAAATAGGCCAGGGATTGCCTTTTCTACAGTTAATTTTTCAAAAAATAATTTTTTAATGTCGCAAATATTAAATACGCCAGGGATTGCCTTTTCTATAGTAAATTATTCAAAAATAATTTCTTACTGTCGCAAATTTTAAATACGCCAGGGATTGCCTTTTCTATAGTAAATTATTCAAAAAATAATTTTTTACTGTCCCAAATTTTAAATAGGCAAGGGATTGCCTTTTCTACAGTTAATTTTTCAAAAATAATTTTTTAATGTCGCAAATATTAAATACGCCAGGGATTGCCTTTTCTATAGTAAATTATTCAAAAATAATTTTTTACTGTCGAAAATTTTAATTGCGCCAGGGATTGCCTTTTCTATAGTAAATTATTAAAAAAATAATTTTTTACTGTCGCAAATTTTAAATACGCCAGGGATTGCCTTTTCTATAGTAAATTATTCAAAAAATAATTTTTTACTGTCGCAAATTTTAAATAGGCCAGGGATTGCCTTTTCTATAATAAATTATTCAAAAAATAATTTCTACTGTCGCAAATTTTAATTACGCCAGGGATTGCCTTTTCTATAGTAAATTATTCAAAAAATAATTTTTTACTGTCACAAATTTTAAATACGCCAGGGATTGCCTTTTCTATAGTAAATTATTTAAAAAAATATTTTTTTACTGTCGCAAATTTTAAATACGCCAGGGATTGCCTTTTCTATAGTAAATTATTCAAAAAATAATTTTCTACTGTCGCAAATTTTAATTACGCCAGGGATTGCCTTTTCTATAGTAAATTATTCAAAAAATAATTTTTTACTGTCGCAAATTTTAAATACGCCAGGGATTGCCTTTTCTATAGTAAATTTTTCAAAAAATAATTTTTTACTGTCGCAAGTTTTAATTGCGCCAGGGATTGCCTTTCTACAGTAAATTTTTCAAAAAATAATTTTTTACTGTCGCAAATTGTAATTGCGCCAGGGATTGCCTTTTCTATAGTAAAATTTTCAAAAAATAATTTTTTACTGTCGCAAATTTTAAATACGCCAGGGATTGCCTTTTCTATAGTAAATTATTCAAAAAATAATTTTTTACTGTCGCAAATTTTAAATACGCCAGGGATTGCCTTTTCTATAGTAAATTTTTCACAAATTAATTTTTTAACTGTCGTAAATTTTAATTACGCCAGGGATTGCCTTTTCTATAGTAAATTATTCAAAAAATAATTTTTTACTGTCGCAAATTTTAATTACGCCAGGGATTGCCTTTTCTATAGTAAATTATTCAAAAAATAATTTTTTACTGTCGCAACTTTCAAATCCGCCAGGGATTGCCTTTTCTACAGTAAATTTTGCAAAAAATAATTTTTTTACTGTTGCAAATTTTAACTGCGCCAGGGATTGCATTTCCTATAGTAAATTTTTCACAAATTAATTTTTTACTGTCGCAAATTTTAATTACGCCAGGGATTGCTTTTTCTATAGTAAATTTTTCAACAAATAATTTTCTACTGTCGCAAATTTTAAATACGCCAGGGATTACCTTTTATATAGTAAATTTTTCAAAAAATAATTTTATACTGTCGCAAATTTTAATTACGCCAGGGATTGCCTTTTCTATAGTAAATTATTCAAAAAATAATTCTCTACTGTCGCAAATTTTAATTACGCCAGGGATTGCCTTTTCTATAGTAAATTATTCAAAAAATAATTTTTTACTGTCGCAAATTTTAATTGCGCCAGGGATTGCCTTTTCTATAGTAAATTATTCAAAAAATAATTTTCTACTGTCGCAAATTTTAATTACGCCAGGGGTTGCCTTTTCTATAGTAAATTATTCAAAAAATAATTTTTTACTGTCGCAAATTTCAAATCCGCCAGGGATTGCCTTTTCTATAGTAAATTATTCAAAAAATAATTTTTTACTATCGCAAGTTTTAATTGCGCCAGGGATTGCCTTTTCTACAGTAAATTTTGCAAAAAATAATTTTTTACTGTTGCAAATTTTAATTGCGCCAGGGATTGCTTTTCTATAGTAAATTTTTCACAAATTAATTTTTTACTGTCGCAAATTTTAAATACGCCAGGGATTGCCTTTTCTATAGTAAATTTTTCAAAAAATAATTTTCTACTGTCGCAAATTTTAAATACGCCAGGGATTGCTTTTTATATAGTAAATTGTTCAAAAAATAATTTTATACTGTCGCAAATTTTAATTACGCCAGGGATTGCCTTTTCTATATTAAATTATTCAAAAAATAATTTTCTACTGTCGCAAATTTTAATTATGCCAGGGATAGCCTTTTCTATAGTAAATTATTCAAAAAATAATTTTTTACTGTCGCAAATTTTAAGTGCGCCAGGGATTGCCTTTTCTATACTAAATTATTCAAAAAATAATTTTCAACTGTCGCAAATTTTAATTACGCCAGGGATTGCCTTTTCTATAGTAAATTATTCAAAAAATAATTTTTTACTCTCGCAAATTTCAATTTCGCCAGGTAAATTTTTCACAAATTAATTTTTTTACTGTCGCAAATTTTAAATAGGCCAGGGATTGCCTTTTCTACAGTTAATTTTTCAAAAAATAATTGTTTACTGTCGCAAATTTTAAATACGCCAGGGATTGCCTTTTCTATAGTAAATTATTCAAAAAATAATTTTTTACTGTCGCAAATTTTAAATATCCCAGGGACTGCTTTTCTATAGTAAATTTCTCACAAATTAATTTCTTACTGTCGCAAATTTTAAATACGCCAGGGATTGCCTTTTCTATAGTAAATTATTCAAAAAATAATTTTTTAATGTCGCAAATTTTAAATAGGCCAGGGATTGCCTTTTCTACAGTTAATTTTTCAAAAAATAATTTTTTAATGTCGCAAATATTAAATACGCCAGGGATTGTCTTTTCTATAGTAAATTATTCAAAAATAATTTTTTACTGTCGAAAATTTTAATTGCGCCAGGGATTGCCTTTTCTATAGTAAATTATTCAAAAAATAATTTTTTACTGTCGCAAATTTTAAATACGCCAGGGATTGCCTTTTCTATAGTAAATTGTTCAAAAAATAATTTTTTACTGTCGCAAATTTTAAATAGGCCAGGGATTGCCTTTTCTAAAGTTAATTTTTCAAAAAATAATTTTTTAATGTCGCAAATATTAAATACGCCAGGGATTGCCTTTTCTATAGCAAATTATTCAAAAAATAATTTTTTACTGTCGAAAATTTTAATTGCGCCAGGGATTTCCTTTTCTATAGTAAATTATTCAAAAAATAATTTTCTACTGTCGCAAATTTTAATTACGCCAGGGATTGCCTTTTCTATAGTAAATTATTCAAAAAATAATTTTTTACTGTCGCAAATTTTAAATACGCCAGGGATTGCCTTTTCTATAGTAAATTATTTAAAAAAATAATTTTTTACTGTCGCAAATTTTAAATACGCCAGGGATTGCCTTTTGTATAGTAAATTATTCAAAAAATAATTTTCTACTGTCGCAAATTTTAATTACGCCAGGGATTGCCTTTTCTATAGTAAATTATTCAAAAAAATAATTTTTTACTGTCGCAAATTTTAAATACGCCAGGGATTGCCTTTTCTATAGTAAATTTTTCAAAAAATAATTTTTTACTGTCGCAAATTTTAATTGCGCCAGGGATTGCCTTTCTACAGTAAATTTTTCAAAAAATAATTTTTTACTGTCGCAAATTGTAATAGCGCCAGGGATTGCCTTTTCTATAGTAAAATTTTCAAAAAATAATTTTTTACTGTCGCAAATTTTAAGTACGCCAGGGATTGCCTTTTCTATAGTAAATTATTCAAAAAATATTTTTTTACTGTCGCAAATTTTAAATTCGCCAGGGATTGCCTTTTCTATAGTAAATTTTTCACAAATTAATTTTTTACTGTCGTAAATTTTAATTACGCCAGGGATTGCCTTTTCTATAGTAAATTATTCAAAAAATAATTTTTTACTGTCGCAAATTTTAATTACGCCAGGGATTGCCTTTTCTATAGTAAATTATTCAAAAATAATTTTTTACTGTCTTAAATTTCAAATCCGCCAGGGATTGCCTTTTCTACAGTAAATTTTGCAAAAAATAATTTTTTACTGTTGCAAATTTTAATTGCGCCAGGAATTGCATTTTCTATAGTAAATTTTTCACAAATTAATTTTTTACTGTCGCAAATTTTAATTACGCCAGGGATTGCCTTTTCTATAGTAAATTTTTCAACAAATAATTTTCTACTGTCGGAAATTTTAAATACGCCAGGGATTACCTTTTATATAGTAAATTTTTCAAAAAATAATTTTATACTGTCGCAAATTTTAATTACGCCAGGGATTGCCTTTTCTATAGTAAATTATTCAAAAAATAATTTTCTACTGTCGCAAATTTTAATTACGCCAGGGATTGCCTTTTCTATAGTAAATTATTCAAAAAATAATTTTTTACTATCGCAAGTTTTAATTGCGCCAGGGATTGCCTTTTCTACAGTAAATTTTGCAAAAAATAATTTTTTACTGTTGCAAATTTTAATTGCGCCAGGGATTGCCTTTTCTATAGTAAATTTTTCACAAATTAATTTTTTACTGTCGCAAATTTTAATTACGCCAGGGATTGCCTTTTCTATATTAAATTATTCAAAAAATAATTTTCTACTGTCGCAAATTTTAATTGCGCCAGGGATTGCCTTTCTACATTAAATTTTTCAAAAAATAATTTTTTACTGTAGCAAATTGTAATTGCCCAGGGATTACCTTTTCTATAGTAAATTTTTCCAAAAATAATTTTTTACTGTCGCAAATTTTAATTGCGCCAGGGATTGCCTTTTCTATAGTAAATTATTCAAAAAATAATTTTCTACTGTCGCAAATTTTAATTACGCCAGGGATTGCCTTTTCTATAGTAAATTATTCAAAAAATAATTTTTTACTATCGCAAGTTTTAATTGCGCCAGGGATTGCCTTTTCTACAGTAAATTTTCCAAAAAATAATTTTTTATTGTTGCAAATTTTAATTGCGCCAGGGATTGCCTTTTCTATAGTAAGTTATTCAAAAAATAATCTTCTACTGTCGAAAATTTTAATTACGCCAGGGATTGCCTTTTCTATAGTAAATTATTCAAAAAATAATTTTTTACTGTCGCAAATTTCAAATCCGCCAGGGATTGCCTTTTCTATAGTAAATTATTCAAAAAATAATTTTTTACTGTCGCAAATTTTAAATAGGCCAGGGATTGCCTTTTCTACAGTTAATTTTTCAAAAAATAATTTTTTAATGTCGCAAATATTAAATACGCCAGGGATTGCCTTTTCTATAGTAAATTATTCAAAAATAATTTCTTATTGTCGCAAATTTTAAATACGCCAGGGATTGCCTTTTCTATAGTAAATTATTCAAAAAATAATTTTTTACTGTCCCAAATTTTAAATAGGCCAGGGATTGCCTTTTCTACAGTTAATTTTTCAAAAAATAATTTTTTAATGTCGCAAATATTAAATACGCCAGGGATTGCCTTTTCTATAGTAAATTATTCAAAAATAATTTTTTACTGTCGAAAATTTTAATTGCGCCAGGGATTGCCTTTTCTATAGTAAATTATTCAAAAAATAATTTTTTACTGTCGCAAATTTTAAATACGCCAGGGATTGCCTTTTCTATAGTAAATTATTCAAAAAATTATTTTTTACTGTCGCAAATTTTAAATAGGCCAGGATTTGCCTTTTCTACAGTTAATTTTTCAAAAAATAATTTTTTAATGTCGCAAATATTAAATACGCCAGGGATTGCCTTTTCTATAGTAAATTATTCAAAAAATAATTTTTTACTGTCGAAAATTTTAATTGCGCCAGGGATTGCCTTTTCTATAGTAAATTATTCAAAAAATAATTTTCTACTGTCGCAAATTTTAATTACGCCAGGGATTGCCTTTTCTATAGTAAATTATTCAAAAAATAATTTTTTACTGTCACAAATTTTAAATACGCCAGGGATTGCCTTTTCTATAGTAAATTATTTAAAAAAATAATTTTTTACTGTCGCAAATTTTAAATACGCCAGGGATTGCCTTTTCTATAGTAAATTATTCAAAAAATAATTTTCTACTGTCGCAAATTTTAATTACGCCAGGGATTGCCTTTTCTATAGTAAATTATTCAAAAAATAATTTTTTACTGTCGCAAATTTTAAATACGCCAGGGATTGCCTTTTCTATAGTAAATTTTTCAAAAAATAATTTTTTACTGTCGCAAGTTTTAATTGCGCCAGGGATTGCCTTTCTACAGTAAATTTTTCAAAAAATAATTTTTTACTGTCGCAAATTGTAATTGCGCCAGGGATTGCCTTTTCTATAGTAAAATTTTCAAAAAATAATTTTTTACTGTCGCAAATTTTAAATACGCCAGGGATTGCCTTTTCTATAGTAAATTATTCAAAAAATAATTTTTTACTGTCGCAAATTTTAAATACGCCAGGGATTGCCTTTTCTATAGTAAATTTTTCACAAATTAATTTTTTACTGTCGTAAATTTTAATTACGCCAGGGATTGCCTTTTCTATAGTAAATTATTCAAAAAATAATTTTTTACTGTCGCAAATTTTAATTACGCCAGGGATTGCCTTTTCTATAGTAAATTATTCAAAAAATAATTTTTTACTGTCGCAACTTTCAAATCCGCCAGGGATTGCTTTTTCTACAGTAAATTTTGCAAAAAATAATTTTTTACTGTTGCAAATTTTAACTGCGCCAGGGATTGCATTTTCTATAGTAAATTTTTCACAAATTAATTTTTTACTGTCGCAAATTTTAATTACGCCAGGGATTGCTTTTTCTATAGTAAATTTTTCAACAAATAATTTTCTACTGTCGCAAATTTTAAATACGCCAGGGATTACCTTTTATATAGTAAATTTTTCAAAAAATAATTTTATACTGTCGCAAATTTTAATTACGCCAGGGATTGCCTTTTCTATAGTAAATTATTCAAAAAATAATTCTCTACTGTCGCAAATTTTAATTACGCCAGGGATTGCCTTTTCTATAGTAAATTATTCAAAAAATAATTTTTTACTGTCGCAAATTTTAATTGCGCCAGGGATTGCCTTTTCTATAGTAAATTATTCAAAAAATAATTTTCTACTGTCGCAAATTTTAATTACGCCAGGGGTTGCCTTTTCTATAGTAAATTATTCAAAAAATAATTTTTTACTGTCGCAAATTTCAAATCCGCCAGGGATTGCCTTTTCTATAGTAAATTATTCAAAAAATAATTTCTTACTATCGCAAGTTTTAATTGCGCCAGGGATTGCCTTTTCTACAGTAAATTTTGCAAAAAATAATTTTTTACTGTTGCAAATTTTAATTGCGCCAGGGATTGCTTTTCTATAGTAAATTTTTCACAAATTAATTTTTTACTGTCGCAAATTTTAATTACGCCAGGGATTGCCTTTTCTACAGTAAATTTTTCAAAAAATAATTTTTTATTGTCGCAAATTGTAATTGCCCAGGGATTACCTTTTCTATAGTAAATTTTTCAAAAAATAATTTTCTACTGTCGCAAATTTCAATTACGCCAGGGATTGCCTTTTCTATAGTAAATTATTCAAAAAATAATTTTTTACTGTCGCAAATTTCAAATCCGCCAGGGATTGCCTTTTCTATAGTAAATTATTCAAAAAATAATTTTTTACTATCGCAAGTTTTAATTGCGCCAGGTATTGCCTTTTCTACAGTAAATTTTGCAAAAAATAATTTTTTACTGTCGCACATTTTAATTACGCCAGGGATTGCTTTTTCTATAGTAAATTTTTCAACAAATAATTTTCTACTGTCGCAAATTTTAAATACGCCAGGGATTACCTTTTATATAGTAAATTATTCAAAAAATAATTTTTTACTGTCGCAAATTTTAAATACGCCAGGGATTGCCTTTTCTATAGTAAATTATTCAAAAAATAATTTTTTACTGTCCCAAATTTTAAATAGGCCAGGGATTGCCTTTTCTACAGTTAATTTTTCAAAAAATAATTTTTTAATGTCGCAAATATTAAATACGCCAGGAATTGCCTTTTCTATAGTAAATTATTCAAAAATAATTTTTTACTGTCGAAAATTTTAATTGCGCCAGGGATTGCCTTTTCTATAGTAAATTATTCAAAAAATAATTTTTTACTGTCGCAAATTTTAAATACGCCAGGGATTGCCTTTTCTATAGTAAATTATTCAAAAAATTATTTTTTACTGTCGCAAATTTTAAATAGGCCAGGATTTGCCTTTTCTACAGTTAATTTTTCAAAAAATAATTTTTTAATGTCGCAAATATTAAATACGCCAGGGATTGCCTTTTCTATAGTAAATTATTCAAAAAATAATTTTTTACTGTCGAAAATTTTAATTGCGCCAGGGATTGCCTTTTCTATAGTAAATTATTCAAAAAATAATTTTCTACTGTCGCAAATTTTAATTACGCCAGGGATTGCCTTTTCTATAGTAAATTATTCAAAAAATAATTTTTTACTGTCACAAATTTTAAATACGCCAGGGATTGCCTTTTCTATAGTAAATTATTTAAAAAAATAATTTTTTACTGTCGCAAATTTTAAATACGCCAGGGATTGCCTTTTCTATAGTAAATTATTCAAAAAATAATTTTCTACTGTCGCAAATTTTAATTACGCCAGGGATTGCCTTTTCTATAGTAAATTATTCAAAAAATAATTTTTTACTGTCGCAAATTTTAAATACGCCAGGGATTGCCTTTTCTATAGTAAATTTTTCAAAAAATAATTTTTTACTGTCGCAAGTTTTAATTGCGCCAGGGATTGCCTTTCTACAGTAAATTTTTCAAAAAATAATTTTTTACTGTCGCAAATTGTAATTGCGCCAGGGATTGCCTTTTCTATAGTAAAATTTTCAAAAAATAATTTTTTACTGTCGCAAATTTTAAATACGCCAGGGATTGCCTTTTCTATAGTAAATTATTCAAAAAATAATTTTTTACTGTCGCAAATTTTAAATACGCCAGGGATTGCCTTTTCTATAGTAAATTTTTCACAAATTAATTTTTTACTGTCGTAAATTTTAATTACGCCAGGGATTGCCTTTTCTATAGTAAATTATTCAAAAAATAATTTTTTACTGTCGCAAATTTTAATTACGCCAGGGATTGCCTTTTCTATAGTAAATTATTCAAAAAATAATTTTTTACTGTCGCAACTTTCAAATCCGCCAGGGATTGCTTTTTCTACAGTAAATTTTGCAAAAAATAATTTTTTACTGTTGCAAATTTTAACTGCGCCAGGGATTGCATTTTCTATAGTAAATTTTTCACAAATTAATTTTTTACTGTCGCAAATTTTAATTACGCCAGGGATTGCTTTTTCTATAGTAAATTTTTCAACAAATAATTTTCTACTGTCGCAAATTTTAAATACGCCAGGGATTACCTTTTATATAGTAAATTTTTCAAAAAATAATTTTATACTGTCGCAAATTTTAATTACGCCAGGGATTGCCTTTTCTATAGTAAATTATTCAAAAAATAATTCTCTACTGTCGCAAATTTTAATTACGCCAGGGATTGCCTTTTCTATAGTAAATTATTCAAAAAATAATTTTTTACTGTCGCAAATTTTAATTGCGCCAGGGATTGCCTTTTCTATAGTAAATTATTCAAAAAATAATTTTCTACTGTCGCAAATTTTAATTACGCCAGGGGTTGCCTTTTCTATAGTAAATTATTCAAAAAATAATTTTTTACTGTCGCAAATTTCAAATCCGCCAGGGATTGCCTTTTCTATAGTAAATTATTCAAAAAATAATTTCTTACTATCGCAAGTTTTAATTGCGCCAGGGATTGCCTTTTCTACAGTAAATTTTGCAAAAAATAATTTTTTACTGTTGCAAATTTTAATTGCGCCAGGGATTGCTTTTCTATAGTAAATTTTTCACAAATTAATTTTTTACTGTCGCAAATTTTAATTACGCCAGGGATTGCCTTTTCTACAGTAAATTTTTCAAAAAATAATTTTTTATTGTCGCAAATTGTAATTGCCCAGGGATTACCTTTTCTATAGTAAATTTTTCAAAAAATAATTTTCTACTGTCGCAAATTTCAATTACGCCAGGGATTGCCTTTTCTATAGTAAATTATTCAAAAAATAATTTTTTACTGTCGCAAATTTCAAATCCGCCAGGGATTGCCTTTTCTATAGTAAATTATTCAAAAAATTATTTTTTACTATCGCAAGTTTTAATTGCGCCAGGTATTGCCTTTTCTACAGTAAATTTTGCAAAAAATAATTTTTTACTGTCGCACATTTTAATTACGCCAGGGATTGCTTTTTCTATAGTAAATTTTTCAACAAATAATTTTCTACTGTCGCAAATTTTAAATACGCCAGGGATTACCTTTTATATAGTAAATTATTCAAAAAATAATTTTTTACTGTCGCAAATTTTAAATACGCCAGGGATTGCCTTTTCTATAGTAAATTATTCAAAAAATAATTTTTTACTGTCGCAAATTTTAATTGCGCCAGGGATTGCCTTTTCTATAGTAAATTATTCAAAAAATAATTTTCTACTGTCGCAAATTTTAATTACGTCAGGGATTGCCTTTTCTATAGTAAATTATTCAAAAAATAATTTTTTAATATCGCAAGTTTTAATTGCGCCAGGGATTGCCTTTTCTACAGTAAATTTTGCAAAAAATAATTTTTTACTGTTGCAAATTTTAATTGCGCCAGGGATTGCCTTTTCTATAGTAAGTTATTCAAAAAATAATGTTCTACTGTCGCAAATTTTAATTACGCCAGGGATTGCCTTTTCTATAGTAAATTATTCAAAAAATATTTTTTTACTGTCGCAAATTTCAAATCCGCCAGGAATTGCCTTTTCTATAGTACATTATTCAAAAAATAATTTTTTACTATCGCAAGTTTTAATTGCGCCAGGGATTGCCTTTCTACAGTAAATTTTGCAAAAAATAATTTTTTACTGTTGCAAATTTTAATTGCCCCAGGGATTGCCTTTTCTATAGTAAATTTTTCACAAATTAATTTTTTACTGTCGCAAATTTTAATTACGCCAGGGATTGCCTTTTCTATAGTAAATTATTCAAAAAATAATTTTCTACTGTCGCAAATTTTAATTACGCCAGGGATTGCCTTTTCTATAGTAAATTATTCAAAAAATAATTTTTTACTGTCGCAAATTTCAAATCCGCCAGGGATTGCCTTTTCTATAGTAAATTATTCAAAAAATAATTTTTTACTATCGCAAGTTTTAATTGCGCCAGGGATTGCCTTTTCTACAGTAAATTTTGCAAAAAATAATTTTTTACTGTCGCAAATTTTAATTGCGCCAGGGATTGCCTTTTCTATAGTAAACTTTTCAAAAAATAATTTTCTACTGTCGCAAATTTTAATTGCGCCAGGGATTGCCTTTTCTACAGTAAATTTTTCAAAAACTAATTTTCAACTGTCGCAAATTTTAAATACGCCAGGGATTGCCTTTTCTATAGTAAATTATTCAAAAAATAATTTTTTACTATCGCAAGTTTTAATTGCGCCAGGGATTGCCTTTTCTACAGTAAATTTTGCAAAAAATAATTTTCTACTGTCGCACATTTTAATTACGCCAGGGATTGCCTTTTCTATAGTAAATTATTCAAAAAATAATTTTTTACTGTCGAAAATTTTAATTACGCCAGGGATTGCCTTTTCTATAGTAAATTATTCAAAAAATAATTTTCTACTGTCGCAAATTTTAATTACGCCAGGGATTGCCTTTTCTATAGTAAATTATTCAAAAAATAATTTTTTACTGTCACAAATTTTAAATACGCCAGGGATTGCCTTTTCTATAGTAAATTATTTAAAAAAATAATTTTTTACTGTCGCAAATTTTAAATACGCCAGGGATTGCCTTTTCTATAGTAAATTATTCAAAAAATAATTTTCTACTGTCGCAAATTTTAATTACGCCAGGGATTGCCTTTTCTATAGTAAATTATTCAAAAAATAATTTTTTACTGTCGCAAATTTTAAATACGCCAGGGATTGCCTTTTCTATAGTAAATTTTTCACAAAATAATTTTTTACTGTCGCAAGTTTTAATTGCGCCAGGGATTGCCTTTCTACAGTAAATTTTTCAAAAAATAATTTTTTACTGTCGCAAATTGTAATTGCGCCAGGGATTGCCTTTTCTATAGTAAAATTTTCAAAAAATAATTTTTTACTGTCGCAAATTTTAAATACGCCAGGGATTGCCTTTTCTATAGTAAATTATTCAAAAAATAATTTTTTACTGTCGCAAATTTTAAATACGCCAGGGATTGCCTTTTCTATAGTAAATTTTTCACAAATTAATTTTTTACTGTCGTAAATTTTAATTACGCCAGGGATTGCCTTTTCTATAGTAAATTATTCAAAAAATAGTTTTTTACTGTCGCAAATTTTAATTACGCCAGGGATTGCCTTTTCTATAGTAAATTATTCAAAAAATAATTTTTTACTGTCGCAACTTTCAAATCCGCCAGGGATTGCCTTTTCTACAGTAAATTTTGCAAAAAATAATTTTTTACTGTTGCAAATTTTAACTGCGCCAGGGATTGCATTTTCTATAGTAAATTTTTCACAAATTAATTTTTTACTGTCGCAAATTTTAATTACGCCAGGGATTGCCTTTTCTATAGTAAATTTTTCAACAAATAATTTTCTACTGTCGCAAATTTTAAATACGCCAGGGATTACCTTTTATATAGTAAATTTTTCAAAAAATAATTTTATACTGTCGCAAATTTTAATTACGCCAGGGATTGCCTTTTCTATAGTAAATTATTCAAAAAATAAGTCTCTACTGTCGCAAATTTTAATTACGCCAGGGATTGCCTTTTCTATAGTAAATTATTCAAAAAATAATTTTTTACTATTGCAAGTTTTAATTGCGCCAGGGATTGCCTTTTCTATAGTAAATTATTAAAAAAATAATTTTCTACTGTCGCAAATTTTAATTACGCCAGGGGTTGCCTTTTCTATAGTAAATTATTCAAAAAATAATTTTTTACTGTCGCAAATTTCAAATCCGCCAGGGATTGCCTTTTCTATAGTAAATTATTCAAAAAATAATTTTTTACTATCGCAAGTTTTAATTGCGCCAGGGATTGCCTTTTCTACAGTAAATTTTGCAAAAAATAATTTTTTACTGTTGCAAATTTTAATTGCGCCAGAGATTGCCTTTTCTATAGTAAATTTTTCATAAATTAATTTTTTACTGTCGCAAATTTTAATTACGCCAGGGATTGCCTTTTCTACAGTAAATTTTTCAAAAAATAATTTTTTACTGTCGCAAATTGTAATTGCCCAGGGATTACCTTTTCTATAGTAAATTTTTCAAAAAATAATTTTTTACTGTCGCAAATTTTAATTGCGCCAGGGATTGCCTTTTCTATAGTAAATTATTCAAAAAATAATTTTCTACTGTCGCAAATTTTAATTACGTCAGGGATTGCCTTTTCTATAGTAAATTATTCAAAAAATAATTTTTTACTATCGCAAGTTTTAATTGCGCCAGTGATTGCCTTTTCTACAGTAAATTTTGCAAAAAATAATTTTTTACTGTTGCAAATTTTAATTGCGCCAGGGATTGCCTTTTCTATAGTAAGTTATTCAAAAAATAATTTTCTGCTGTCGCAAATTTTAATTACGCCAGGGATTGCCTTTTCTATAGTAAATTTTTCAAAAAATAATTTTTTACTGTCGCAAATTTCAAATCCGCCAGGAATTGCCTTTTCTATAGTAAATTATTCAAAAAATAATTTTTTACTATCGCAAGTTTTAATTGCGCCAGGGATTGCCTTTTCTACAGTAAATTTTGCAAAAAATAATTTTTTACTGTTGCAAATTTTAATTGCCCCAGGGATTGCCTTTTCTATAGTAAATTTTTCACAAATTAATTTTTTACTGTCGCAAATTTTAATTACGCCAGGGATTGCCTTTTCTATAGTAAATTATTCAAAAAATAATTTTCTACTGTCGCAAATTTTAATTACGCCAGGGATTGCCTTTTCTATAGTAAAATATTCAAAAAATAATTTTTTACTATCGCAAATTTCAAATCCGCCAGGGATTGCCTTTTCTATAGTAAATTATTCAAAAAATAATTTTTTACTATCGCAAGTTTTAATTGCGCCAGGGATTGCCTTTTCTTCAGTAAATTTTGCAAAAAATAATTTTTTACTGTCGCAAATTTTAATTGCGCCAGGGATTGCCTTTTCTATAGTAAACTTTTCAAAAAATAATTTTCTACTGTCGCAAATTTTAATTGCGCCAGGGATTGCCTTTTCTACAGTAAATTTTTCAAAAACTAATTTTCAACTGTCGCAAATTTTAAATACGCCAGGGATTGCCTTTTCTATAGTAAATTATTCAAAAAATAATTTTTTACTATCGCAAGTTTTAATTGCGCCAGAGATTGCCTTTTCTACAGTAAATTTTGCAAAAAATAATTTTCTACTGTCGCACATTTTAATTACGCCAGGGATTGCCATTTCTATAGTAAATTATTCAAAAAATAATTTTTTACTGTCGCAAATTTTAAATACGCCAGGGGTTGCCTTTTCTATAGTAAATTTTTCAAAAAATAATTTTTTACTGTCGCAAATTTTAATTGCGCCAGGGATTGCCTTTCTACAGTAAATTTTTCAAAAAGTAATTTTTTATTGTCGCAAATTGTAATTGCGCCAGGGATTGCCTTTTCTATAGTAAATTTTTCAAAAACTAATTTTTTACTGTCGCAAATTTTAATTACGCCAGGGATTGCCTTTTCTATAGTAAATTATTCAAAAAATAATTTTATACCATCGCAAGTTTTAATTGCGCCAGGGATTGCCTTTTCTACAGTAAATTTTGCAAAAAATAATTTTTTACTGTGGCAAACTTCAAATCCGCCAGGGATTGCCTTTTCTATAGTAAATTATTCAAAAAATAATTTTCTACTGTCGCAAATTTTAATTACGCCAGGGATTGCCTTTTCTATAGTAAATTATTCAAAAAATAATTTTTTACTGTCGCAAATTTTAATTGCGCCAGGGATTGCCTTTTCTATAGTAAACTTTTCAAAAAATAATTTTCTTCTGTCGCAAATTTTAATTGCGCCAGGGATTGCCTTTCTACAGTAAATTTTTCAAAAAATAATTTTTTACTGTGGCAAATTTTAATTACGCCAGGTATTGCCTCTTCTATAGTAAATTATTCAAAAAATAATTTTTTACAGTTGCAAATTTCAAATCCGCCAGGGATTGCCTTTTCTATAGTAAATTATTCAAAAAATAATTTTCTACTGTCGCAAATTTTAATTACGCCAGGGATTGCCTTTTCTATAGTAAATTATTCAAAAAATAATTTTCTACTGTCGCAAACTTTAATTACGCCAGGGATTGTCTTTTCTATAGTAAATTATTCAAAAAATAATTTTCAACAGTCGCAAATTTTAATTACGCCAGGGATTGCCTTTTCTATAGTAAATTATTCAAAAAATAATTTTTTACTCTCGCAAATTTCAATTTCGCCAGGTAAATTTTTCACAAATTAATTTTTTACTGTCGCAAATTTCAAATCCGCCAGGGATTGCCTTTTCTATAGTAAATTATTCAAAAAATAATTTTTTACTATCGCAAGTTTTAATTGCGCCAGGGATTGCCTTTTCTACAGTAAATTATTCAAAAAATAATTTTTTACTGTCGCAAATTTTAAATACAACAGGGATTGCCTTTTCTATAGTAAATTATTCAAAAAATAATTTTCTACTGTCGCAAATTTTAATTACGCCAGGAATTGCCTTTTCTATAGTAAATTATTCAAAAAATAATTTTCTACTGTCGCAAATTTTAATTACGCCAGGGATTGCCTTTTCTATAGTAAATTATTCAAAAAATAATTTTTTACTGTCGCAAATTTGAAATCCGCCAGGGATTGCCTTTTCTATAGTAAATTATTCAAAAAATAATTTTTTATTATTGCAAGTTTTAATTGCGCCAGGGATTGCCTTTTCTACAATAAATTTAGCAAAAAATAATTTTTTACTGTCGCAAATTTCAAATCCGCCAGGGATTGCCTTTTCTATAGTAAATTTTTCACAAATTAATTTTTTACATTCGCAAATTTTAATTACGCCAGGTATTGCCTTTTCTATAGTAAATTATTCAAAAAATAATTTTCTACTGTCGCAAATTTTAATTACGCCAGGGATTGCCTTTTCTATAGTAAATTATTCAAAAAATAATTTTTTACTGTCGCAAATTTCAAATCCGCCAGGGATTGCCTTTTCTATAGTAAATTATTCAAAAAATAATTTTTTACTATCGCAAGTTTTAATTACGCCAGGGATTGCCTTTTCTACAGTAAATTTTGCAAAAAATAATTTTTTACTGTCGCAAATTTTAATTGCGCTAGGGATTGCCTTTTCTATAGTAAACTTTTCAAAAAATAATTTTCTACTGTCGCAAATTTTAATTGCGCCAGGGATTGCCTTTTCTACAGTAAATTTTTCAAAAACTAATTTTCAACTGTCGCAAATTTTAAATACGCCAGGGATTGCCTTTTCTATAGTAAATTATTCAAAAAATAATTTTTTACTATCGCAAGTTTTAATTGCGCCAGGGATTGCCTTTTCTACAGTAAATTTTGCAAAAAATAATTTTCTACTGTCGCAAATTTTAATTACGCCAGGGATTGCCTTTTCTATAGTAAATTATTCAAAAAATAATTTTTTACTGTCGCAAATTTTAAATACGCCAGGGATTGCCTTTTCTATAGTAAATTTTTCAAAAAATAATTTTTTACTGTCGCAAATTTTAATTGCGACAGGGATTGCCTTTCTACAGTAAATTTTTCAAAAAATAATTTTTTACTGTCGCAAATTGTAATTGCGCCAGGGATTGCCTTTTCTAATAGTAAATTTTTCAAAAACTAATTTTTTACTGTCGCAAATTTTAATTACGCCAGGGATTGCCTTTTCTATAGTAAATTATTCAAAAAATAATTTTATACTATCGCAAGTTTTAATTGCGCCAGGGATTGCCTTTTCTAAGTAAATTTTTCAAAAACTAATTTTTTACTGTCGCAAATTTTAATTACGCCAGGGATTGCCTTTTCTATAGTAAATTATTCAAAAAATAATTTTATACTATCGCAAGTTTTAATTGCGCCAGGGATTGCCTTTTCTACAGTAAATTTTGCAAAAAATAATTTTTTACTGTGGCAAATTTCAAATCCGCCAGGGATTGCCTTTTCTATAGTATATTATTCAAAAAATAATTTTCTACTGTCGCAAATTTTAATTACGCCAGGGATTGCCTTTTCTATAGTCAATTGTTCAAAAAATAATTTTTTACTGTCGCAAATTTTAATTGCGTCAGGGATTGCCTTTTCTATAGTAAACTTTTCAAAAAATAAGTTTCTACTGTCGCAAATTTTAATTGCGCCAGGGATTGCCTTTCTACAGTAAATTTTTCAAAAAATAATTTTTTACTGTGGCAAATTTTAATTATTCCAGGGATTGCCTTTTCTATAGTAAATTATTCAAAAAATAATTTTTTACTGTCGCAAATTACAAATCCGCCAGGGATTGCCTTTTCTATAGTAAATTATTCAAAAAATAATTTTCTACTGTCGCAAGTTTTAATTGCGCCAGGGATTGCCTTTTCTATAGTATATTATTCAAAAAATAATTTTCTACTGTCGCAAATTTTAAATACGCCAGGGATTGCCTTTTCTATAGTATATTATTCAAAAACTAATTTTTTACTGTCGCAAATTTTAATTACGCCAGGGATTGCCTTTTCTATAGTAAATTATTCAAAAAATAATTTTATACTATCGCAAGTTTTAATTGCGCCAGGGATTGCCTTTTCTACAGTAAATTTTGCAAAAAATAATTTTTTACTGGGCAAATTTCAAATCCGCCAGGGATTGCCTTTTCTATAGTATATTATTCAAAAAATAATTTTCTACTGTCGCAAATTTTAATTACGCCAGGGATTGCCTTTTCTATAGTCAATTGTTCAAAAAATAATTTTTTACTGTCGAAAATTTTAATTACGCCAGGGATTGCCTTTTCTATAGTAAATTATTTAAAAAAATAATTTTTTACTGTCGCAAATTTTAAATACGCCAGGGATTGCCTTTTCTATAGTAAATTATTCAAAAAATAATTTTCTACTGTCGCAAATTTTAATTACGCCAGGGATTGCCTTTTCTATAGTAAATTATTCAAAAAATAATTTTTTACTGTCGCAAATTTTAAATACGCCAGGGATTGCCTTTTCTATAGTAAATTTTTCAAAAATAATTTTTTACTGTCGCAAGTTTTATTGCGCCAGGGATTGCCTTTCTACAGTAAATTTTTCAAAAAATAATTTTTTACTGTCGCAAATTGTAATTGCGCCAGGGATTGCCTTTTCTATAGTAAAATTTTCAAAAAATAATTTTTTACTGTCGCAAATTTTAAATACGCCAGGGATTGCCTTTCTATAGTAAATTATTCAAAAAATAATTTTTTACTGTCGCAAATTTTAAATACGCCAGGGATTGCCTTTTCTATAGTAAATTTTTCACAAATAATTTTTTACTGTCGTAAATTTTAATTACGCCAGGGATTGCCTTTTCTATAGTAAATTATTCAAAAAATAATTTTTTACTGTCGCAAATTTTAATTACGCCAGGGATTGCCTTTTCTATAGTAAATTATTCAAAAAATAATTTTTTACTGTCGCAACTTTCAAATCCGCCAGGGATTGCCTTTTCTACAGTAAATTTTGCAAAAAATAATTTTTTTACTGTTGCAAATTTTAACTGCGCCAGGGAATTGCATTTTCTATAGTAAATTTTTCACAAATTAATTTTTTACTGTCGCAAATTTTAATTACGCCAAGGATTGCTTTTTCTATAGTAAATTTTTCAACAAATAATTTTCTACTCTCGCAAATTTTAAATACGCCAGGGATTTACCTTTTATATAGTAAATTTTTCAAAAAATAATTTTATACTGTCGCAAATTTAATTACGCCAGGGATTGCCTTTTCTATAGTAAATTATTCAAAAAATAATTCTCTACTGTCGCAAATTTTAATTACGCCAGGGATTGCCTTTTCTATAGTAAATTATTCAAAAAATAATTTTTTACTGTCGCAAATTTTAATTGCGCCAGGGATTGCCTTTTCTATAGTAAATTATTCAAAAAATAATTTTCTACTGTCGCAAATTTTAATTACGCCAGGGGTTGCCTTTTCTATAGTAAATTATTCAAAAAATAATTTTTTACTGTCGCAAATTTCAAATCCGCCAGGGATTGCCTTTTCTATAGTAAATTATTCAAAAAATAATTTCTTACTATCGCAAGTTTTAATTGCGCCAGGGATGGCCTTTTCTACAGTAAATTTTGCAAAAAATAATTTTTTACTGTTGCAAATTTTAATTGCGCCAGGGATTGCTTTTCTATAGTAAATTTTTCACAAATTAATTTTTTACTGTCGCAAATTTTAATTACGCCAGGGATTGCCTTTTCTATAGTAAATTATTCAAAAAATAATTTTTTACTGTCGCAAATTTTAATTACGCCAGGGATTGCCTTTTCTATAGTAAATTATTCAAAAAATAATTTTTTACTGTCGCAACTTTCAAATCCGCCAGGGATTGCCTTTTCTACAGTAAATTTTGCAAAAAATAATTTTTTACTTTTGCAAATTTTAACTGCGCCAGGGATTGCATTTTCTATAGTAAATTTTTCACAAATTAATTTTTTACTGTCGCAAATTTTAATTACGCCAGGGATTGCTTTTTCTATAGTAAATTTTTCAACAAATAATTTTCTACTGTCGCAAATTTTAAATACGCCAGGGATTACCTTTTATATAGTAAATTTTTCAAAAAATAATTTTATACTGTCGCAAATTTTAATTACGCCAGGGATTGCCTTTTCTATAGTAAATTATTCAAAAAATAATTCTCTACTGTCGCAAATTTTAATTACGCCAGGGATTGCCTTTTCTATAGTAAATTATTCAAAAAATAATTTTTTACTGTCGCAAATTTTAATTGCGCCAGGGATTGCCTTTTCTATAGTAAATTATTCAAAAAATAATTTTCTACTGTCGCAAATTTTAATTACGCCAGGGGTTGCCTTTTCTATAGTAAATTATTCAAAAAATAATTTTTTACTGTCGCAAATTTCAAATCCGCCAGGGATTGCCTTTTCTATAGTAAATTATTCAAAAAATAATTTTTTACTATCGCAAGTTTTAATTGCGCCAGGGATTGCCTTTTCTACAGTAAATTTTGCAAAAAATAATTTTTTACTGTTGCAAATTTTAATTGCGCCAGGATTGCCTTTTCTATAGTAAATTTTTCACAAATTAATTTTTTACTGTCGCAAGTTTTAATTACGCCAGGGATTGCCTTTTCTATAGTAAATTTTTCAAAAAATAATTTTTATTGTCGCAAATTGTAATTGCCCAGGGATTACCTTTTCTATAGTAAATTTTTCAAAAAATAATTTTTTACTGTCGCAAATTTTAATTGCGCCAGGGATTGCCTTTTCTATAGTAAATTATTCAAAAAATAATTTTCTACTGTCGCAAATTTTAATTACGTCAGGGATTGCCTTTTCTATAGTAAATTATTCAAAAAATAATTTTTTAATATCGCAAGTTTAATTGCGCCAGGGATTGCCTTTTCTACAGTAAATTTTGCAAAAAATAATTTTTTACTGTTGCAAATTTTAATTGCGCCAGGGATTGCCTTTTCTATAGTAAGTTATTCAAAAAATAATGTTCTACTGTCGCAAATTTTAATTACGCCAGGGATTGCCTTTTCTATAGTAAATTATTCAAAAAATATTTTTTTACTGTCGCAAATTTCAAATCCGCCAGGAATTGCCTTTTCTATAGTACATTATTCAAAAAATAGTTTTTTACTATCGCAAGTTTTAATTGCGCCAGGGATTGCCTTTCTACAGTAAATTTTGCAAAAAATAATTTTTTACTGTTGCAAATTTTAATTGCCCCAGGGATTGCCTTTTCTATAGTAAATTTTTCACAAATTAATTTTTTACTGTCGCAAATTTTAATTACGCCAGGGATTGCCTTTTCTATAGTAAATTATTCAAAAAATAATTTTCTACTGTCGCAAATTTTAATTACGCCAGGGATTGCCTTTTCTATAGTAAATTATTCAAAAAATAATTTTTTACTGTCGCAAATTTCAAATCCGCCAGGGATTGCCTTTTCTATAGTAAATTATTCAAAAAATAATTTTTTACTATCGCAAGTTTTAATTGCGCCAGGGATTGCCTTTTCTACAGTAAATTTTGCAAAAAATAATTTTTTACTGTCGCAAATTTTAATTGCGCCAGGGATTGCCTTTTCTATAGTAAACTTTTCAAAAAATAATTTTCTACTGTCGCAAATTTTAATTGCGCCAGGGATTGCCTTTTCTACAGTAAATTTTTCAAAAACTAATTTTCAACTGTCGCAAATTTTAAATACGCCAGGGATTGCCTTTTCTATAGTAAATTATTCAAAAAATAATTTTTTACTATCGCAAGTTTTAATTGCGCCAGGGATTGCCTTTTCTACAGTAAATTTTGCAAAAAATAATTTTCTACTGTCGCACATTTTAATTACGCCAGGGATTGCCTTTTCTATAGTAAATTATTCAAAAAATAATTTTTTACTGTCGAAAATTTTAATTGCGCCAGGGATTGCCTTTTCTATAGTAAATTATTCAAAAAATAATTTTCTACTGTCGCAAATTTTAATTACGCCAGGGATTGCCTTTTCTATAGTAAATTATTCAAAAAATAATTTTTTACTGTCACAAATTTTAAATACGCCAGGGATTGCCTTTTCTATAGTAAATTATTTAAAAAAATAATTTTTTACTGTCGCAAATTTTAAATACGCCAGGGATTGCCTTTTCTATAGTAAATTATTCAAAAAATAATTTTTTACTGTCGCAAGTTTTAATTGCGCCAGGGATTGCCTTTCTACAGTAAATTTTTCAAAAAATAATTTTTTACTGTCGCAAATTGTAATTGCGCCAGGGATTGCCTTTTCTATAGTAAAATTTTCAAAAAATAATTTTTTACTGTCGCAAATTTTAAATACGCCAGGGATTGCATTTTCTATAGTAAATTTTTCACAAATTAATTTTTTACTGTCGCAAATTATAATTACGCCAGGGATTGCCTTTTCTATAGTAAATTTTTCAACAAATAATTTTCTACTGTCGCAAATTTTAAATACGCCAGGGATTACCTTTTATATAGTAAATTTTTCAAAAAATAATTTTATACTGTCGCAAATTTTAATTACGCCAGGGATTGCCTTTTCTATAGTAAATTATTCAAAAAATAAGTCTCTACTGTCGCAAATTTTAATTACGCCAGGGATTGCCTTTTCTATAGTAAATTATTCAAAAAATAATTTTTTACTGTCGCAAATTTTAATTGCGCCAGGGATTGCCTTTTCTATAGTAAATTATTAAAAAAATAATTTTCTACTGTCGCAAATTTTAATTACGCCAGGGGTTGCCTTTTCTATAGTAAATTATTCAAAAAATAATTTTTTACTGTCGCAAATTTCAAATCCGCCAGGGATTGCCTTTTCTATAGTAAATTATTCAAAAAATAATTTTTTACTATCGCAAGTTTTAATTGCGCCAGGGATTGCCTTTTCTACAGTAAATTTTGCAAAAAATAATTTTTTACTGTTGCAAATTTTAATTGCGCCAGAGGTTGCCTTTTCTATAGTAAATTTTTCATAAATTAATTTTTTACTGTCGCAAATTTTAATTACGCCAGGGATTGCCTTTTCTACAGTAAATTTTTCAAAAAATAATTTTTTACTGTCGCAAATTGTAATTGCCCAGGGATTACCTTTTCTATAGTAAATTTTTCAAAAAATAATTTTTTACTGTCGCAAATTTTAATTGCGCCAGGGATTGCCTTTTCTATAGTAAATTATTCAAAAAATAATTTTCTACTGTCGCAAATTTTAATTACGTCAGGGATTGCCTTTTCTATAGTAAATTATTCAAAAAATAATTTTTTACTATCGCAAGTTTTAATTGCGCCAGGGATTGCCTTTTCTACAGTAAATTTTGCAAAAAATAATTTTTTACTGTTGCAAATTTTAATTGCGCCAGGGATTGCCTTTTCTATAGTAAGTTATTCAAAAAATAATTTTCTACTGTCGCAAATTTTAATTACGCCAGGGATTGCCTTTTCTATAGTAAATTATTCAAAAAATAATTTTTTACTGTCGCAAATTTCAAATCCGCCAGGAATTGCCTTTTCTATAGTAAATTATTCAAAAAATAATTTTTTACTATCGCAAGTTTTAATTGCGCCAGGGATTGCCTTTTCTACAGTAAATTTTGCAAAAAATAATTTTTTACTGTTGCAAATTTTAATTGCCCCAGGGATTGCCTTTTCTATAGTAAATTTTTCACAAATTAATTTTTTACTGTCGCAAATTTTAATTACGCCAGGAATTGCCTTTTCTATAGTAAATTATTCAAAAAATAATTTTCTACTGTCGCAAATTTTAATTACGCCAGGGATTGCCTTTTCTATAGTAAAATATTCAAAAAATAATTTTTTACTGTCGCAAATTTCAAATCCGCCAGGGATTGCCTTTTCTATAGTAAATTATTCAAAAAATAATTTTTTACTATCGCAAGTTTTAATTGCGCCAGAGATTGCCTTTTCTACAGTAAATTTTGCAAAAAATAATTTTTTACTGTCGCAAATTTTAATTGCGCCAGGGATTGCCTTTTCTATAGTAAACTTTTCAAAAAATAATTTTCTACTGTCGCAAATTTTAATTGCGCCAGGGATTGCCTTTTCTACAGTAAATTTTTCAAAAACTAATTTTCAACTGTCGCAAATTTTAAATACGCCAGGGATTGCCTTTTCTATAGTAAATTATTCAAAAAATAATTTTTTACTATCGCAAGTTTTAATTGCGCCAGGGATTGCCTTTTCTACAGTAAATTTTGCAAAAAATAATTTTCTACTGTCGCACATTTTAATTACGCCAGGGATTGCCATTTCTATAGTAAATTATTCAAAAAATAATTTTTTACTGTCGCAAATTTTAAATACGCCAGGGGTTGCCTTTTCTATAGTAAATTTTTCAAAAAATAATTTTTTACTGTCGCAAATTTTAATTGCGCCAGGGATTGCCTTTCTACAGTAAATTTTTCAAAAAGTAATTTTTTATTGTCGCAAATTGTAATTGCGCCAGGGATTGCCTTTTCTATAGTAAATTTTTCAAAAACTAATTTTTTACTGTCGCAAATTTTAATTACGCCAGGGATTGCCTTTTCTATAGTAAATTATTCAAAAAATAATTTTATACCATCGCAAGTTTTAATTGCGCCAGCGATTGCCTTTTCTACAGTAAATTTTGCAAAAAATAATTTTTTACTGTGGCAAACTTCAAATCCGCCAGGGATTGCCTTTTCTATAGTAAATTATTCAAAAAATAATTTTCTACTGTCGCAAATTTTAATTACGCCAGGGATTGCCTTTTCTATAGTAAATTATTCAAAAAATAATTTTTTACTGTCGCAAATTTTAATTGCGCCAGGGATTGCCTTTTCTATAGTAAACTTTTCAAAAAATAATTTTCTTCTGTCGCAAATTTTAATTGCGCCAGGGATTGCCTTTCTACAGTAAATTTTTCAAAAAATAATTTTTTACTGTGGCAAACTTCAAATCCGCCAGGGATTGCCTTTTCTATAGTAAATTATTCAAAAAATAATTTTCTACTGTCGCAAATTTTAATTACGCCAGGGATTGCCTTTTCTATAGTAAATTATTCAAAAAATAATTTTTTACTGTCGCAAATTTTAATTGCGCCAGGGATTGCCTTTTCTATAGTAAATTATTCAAAAAATAATTTTCTACTGTCGCAAATTTTAATTACGCCAGGGATTGCCTTTTCTATAGTAAATTATTCAAAAAATAATTTTCTACTGTCGCAAACTTTAATTACGCCAGGGATTGTCTTTTCTATAGTAAATTATTCAAAAAATAATTTTCAACAGTCGCAAATTTTAATTACGCCAGGGATTGCCTTTTCTATAGTAAATTATTCAAAAAATAATTTTTTACTCTCGCAAATTTCAATTTCGCCAGGTAAATTTTTCACAAATTAATTTTTTACTGTCGCAAATTTCAAATCCGCCAGGGATTGCCTTTTCTATAGTAAATTATTCAAAAAATAATTTTTTACTATCGCAAGTTTTAATTGCGCCAGGGATTGCCTTTTCTACAGTAAATTATTCAAAAAATAATTTTTTACTGTCGCAAATTTTAAATACAACAGGGATTGCCTTTTCTATAGTAAATTATTCAAAAAATAATTTTCTACTGTCGCAAATTTTAATTACGCCAGGAATTGCCTTTTCTATAGTAAATTATTCAAAAAATAATTTTCTACTGTCGCAAATTTTAATTACGCCAGGGATTGCCTTTTCTATAGTAAATTATTCAAAAAATAATTTTTTACTGTCGCAAATTTGAAATCCGCCAGGGATTGCCTTTTCTATAGTAAATTATTCAAAAAATAATTTTTTACTATTGCAAGTTTTAATTGCGCCAGGGATTGCCTTTTCTACAATAAATTTAGCAAAAAATAATTTTTTACTGTCGCAAATTTCAAATCCGCCAGGGATTGCCTTTTCTATAGTAAATTTTTCACAAATTAATTTTTTACATTCGCAAATTTTAATTACGCCAGGTATTGCCTTTTCTATAGTAAATTATTCAAAAAATAATTTTCTACTGTCGCAAATTTTAATTGCGCCAGGGATTGCCTTTTCTACAGTAAATTTTTCAAAAACTAATTTTCAACTGTCGCAAATTTTAAATACGCCAGGGATTGCCTTTTCTATAGTAAATTATTCAAAAAATAATTTTTTACTATCGCAAGTTTTAATTGCGCCAGGGATTGCCTTTTCTACAGTAAATTTTGCAAAAAATAATTTTCTACTGTCGCAAATTTTAATTACGCCAGGGATTGCCTTTTCTATAGTAAATTATTCAAAAAATAATTTTCTACTGTCGCAAATTTTAATTACGCCAGGGATTGCCTTTTCTATAGTAAATTATTCAAAAAATAATTTTTTACTGTCGCAAATTTCAAATCCGCCAGGGATTGCCTTTTCTATAGTAAATTATTCAAAAAATAATTTTTTACTATCGCAAGTTTTAATTACGCCAGGGATTGCCTTTTCTACAGTAAATTTTGCAAAAAATAATTTTTTACTGTCGCAAATTTTAATTGCGCTAGGGATTGCCTTTTCTATAGTAAATTATTCAAAAAATAATTTTATACCATCGCAAGTTTTAATTGCGCCAGGGATTGCCTTTTCTACAGTAAATTTTGCAAAAAATAATTTTTTACTGTGGCAAACTTCAAATCCGCCAGGGATTGCCTTTTCTATAGTAAATTATTCAAAAAATAATTTTCTACTGTCGCAAATTTTAATTACGCCAGGGATTGCCTTTTCTATAGTAAATTATTCAAAAAATAATTTTTTACTGTCGCAAATTTTAATTGCGCCAGGGATTGCCTTTTCTATAGTAAACTTTTCAAAAAATAATTTTCTTCTGTCGCAAATTTTAATTGCGCCAGGGATTGCCTTTCTACAGTAAATTTTTTAAAAAATAATTTTTTACTGTGGCAAACTTCAAATCCGCCAGGGATTGCCTTTTCTATAGTAAATTATTCAAAAAATAATTTTCTACTGTCGCAAATTTTAATTACGCCAGGGATTGCCTTTTCTATAGTAAATTATTCAAAAAATAATTTTTTACTGTCGCAAATTTTAATTGCGCCAGGGATTGCCTTTTCTATAGTAAATTATTCAAAAAATAATTTTCTACTGTCGCAAATTTTAATTACGCCAGGGATTGCCTTTTCTATAGTAAATTATTCAAAAAATAATTTTCTACTGTCGCAAACTTTAATTACGCCAGGGATTGTCTTTTCTATAGTAAATTATTCAAAAAATAATTTTCAACAGTCGCAAATTTTAATTACGCCAGGGATTGCCTTTTCTATAGTAAATTATTCAAAAAATAATTTTTTACTCTCGCAAATTTCAATTTCGCCAGGTAAATTTTTCACAAATTAATTTTTTACTGTCGCAAATTTCAAATCCGCCAGGGATTGCCTTTTCTATAGTAAATTATTCAAAAAATAATTTTTTACTATCGCAAGTTTTAATTGCGCCAGGGATTGCCTTTTCTACAGTAAATTATTCAAAAAATAATTTTTTACTGTCGCAAATTTTAAATACAACAGGGATTGCCTTTTCTATAGTAAATTATTCAAAAAATAATTTTCTACTGTCGCAAATTTTAATTACGCCAGGAATTGCCTTTTCTATAGTAAATTATTCAAAAAATAATTTTCTACTGTCGCAAATTTTAATTACGCCAGGGATTGCCTTTTCTATAGTAAATTATTCAAAAAATAATTTTTTACTGTCGCAAATTTGAAATCCGCCAGGGATTGCCTTTTCTATAGTAAATTATTCAAAAAATAATTTTTTACTATTGCAAGTTTTAATTGCGCCAGGGATTGCCTTTTCTACAATAAATTTAGCAAAAAATAATTTTTTACTGTCGCAAATTTCAAATCCGCCAGGGATTGCCTTTTCTATAGTAAATTTTTCACAAATTAATTTTTTACATTCGCAAATTTTAATTACGCCAGGTATTGCCTTTTCTATAGTAAATTATTCAAAAAATAATTTTCTACTGTCGCAAATTTTAATTACGCCAGGGATTGCCTTTTCTATAGTAAATTATTCAAAAAATAATTTTTTACTGTCGCAAATTTCAAATCCGCCAGGGATTGCCTTTTCTATAGTAAATTATTCAAAAAATAATTTTTTACTATCGCAAGTTTTAATTACGCCAGGGATTGCCTTTTCTACAGTAAATTTTGCAAAAAATAATTTTTTACTGTCGCAAATTTTAATTGCGCTAGGGATTGCCTTTTCTATAGTAAACTTTTCAAAAAATAATTTTCTACTGTCGCAAATTTTAATTGCGCCAGGGATTGCCTTTTCTACAGTAAATTTTTCAAAAACTAATTTTCAACTGTCGCAAATTTTAAATACGCCAGGGATTGCCTTTTCTATAGTAAATTATTCAAAAAATAATTTTTTACTATCGCAAGTTTTAATTGCGCCAGGGATTGCCTTTTCTACAGTAAATTTTGCAAAAAATAATTTTCTACTGTCGCAAATTTTAATTACGCCAGGGATTGCCTTTTCTATAGTAAATTATTCAAAAAATAATTTTTTACTGTCGCAAATTTTAAATACGCCAGGCATTGCCTTTTCTATAGTAAATTTTTCAAAAAATAATTTTTACTGTCGCAAATTTTAATTGCGACAGGGATTGCCTTTCTACAGTAAATTTTTCAAAAAATAATTTTTTACTGTCGCAAATTGTAATTGCGCCAGGGATTGCCTTTTCTAATAGTAAATTTTTCAAAAACTAATTTTTTACTGTCGCAAATTTTAATTACGCCAGGGATTGCCTTTTCTATAGTAAATTATTCAAAAAATAATTTTATACTATCGCAAGTTTTAATTGCGCCAGGGATTGCCTTTTCTAAGTAAATTTTTCAAAAACTAATTTTTTATTGTCGCAAATTTTAATTACGCCAGGGATTGCCTTTTCTATAGTAAATTATTCAAAAAATAATTTTATACTATCGCAAGTTTTAATTGCGCCAGGGATTGCCTTTTCTACAGTAAATTTTGCAAAAAATATTTTTTTACTGTGGCAAATTTCAAATCCGCCAGGGATTGCCTTTTCTATAGTATATTATTCAAAAAATAATTTTCTACTGTCGCAAATTTTAATTACGCCAGGGATTGCCTTTTCTATAGTCAATTGTTCAAAAAATAATTTTTTACTGTCGCAAATTTTAATTGCGTCAGGGATTGCCTTTTCTATAGTAAACTTTTCAAAAAATAAGTTTCTACTGTCGCAAGTTTTAATTGCGCCAGGGATTGCCTTTCTACAGTAAATTTTTCAAAAAATAATTTTTTACTGTCGCAAATTGTAATTGCGCCAGGGATTGCCTTTTCTATAGTAAAATTTTCAAAAAATAATTTTTTACTGTCGCAAATTTTAAATACGCCAGGGATTGCATTTTCTATAGTAAATTTTTCACAAATTAATTTTTTACTCTCGCAAATTATAATTACGCCAGGGATTGCCTTTTCTATAGTAAATTTTTCAACAAATAATTTTCTACTGTCGCAAATTTTAAATACGCCAGGGATTACCTTTTATATAGTAAATTTTTCAAAAAATAATTTTATACTGTCGCAAATTTTAATTACGCCAGGGATTGCCTTTTCTATAGTAAATTATTCAAAAAATAAGTCTCTACTGTCGCAAATTTTAATTACGCCAGGGATTGCCTTTTCTATAGTAAATTATACAAAAAATAATTTTTTACTGTCGCAAATTTTAATTGCGCCAGGGATTGCCTTTTCTATAGTAAATTATTAAAAAAATAATTTTCTACTGTCGCAAATTTTAATTACGCCAGGGGTTGCCTTTTCTATAGTAAATTATTCAAAAAATAATTTTTTACTGTCGCAAATTTCAAATCCGCCAGGGATTGCCTTTTCTATAGTAAATTATTCAAAAAATAATTTTTTACTATCGCAAGTTTTAATTGCGCCAGGGATTGCCTTTTCTACAGTAAATTTTGCAAAAAATAATTTTTTACTGTTGCAAATTTTAATTGCGCCAGAGGTTGCCTTTTCTATAGTAAATTTTTCATAAATTAATTTTTTACTGTCGCAAATTTTAATTACGCCAGGGATTGCCTTTTCTACAGTAAATTTTTCAAAAAATAATTTTTTACTGTCGCAAATTGTAATTGCCCAGGGATTACCTTTTCTATAGTAAATTTTTCAAAAAATAATTTTTTACTGTCGCAAATTTTAATTGCGCCAGGGATTGCCTTTTCTATAGTAAATTATTCAAAAAATAATTTTCTACTGTCGCAAATTTTAATTACGTCAGGGATTGCCTTTTCTATAGTAAATTATTCAAAAAATAATTTTTTACTATCGCAAGTTTTAATTGCGCCAGGGATTGCCTTTTCTACAGTAAATTTTGCAAAAAATAATTTTTTACTGTTGCAAATTTTAATTGCGCCAGGGATTGCCTTTTCTATAGTAAGTTATTCAAAAAATAATTTTCTACTGTCGCAAATTTTAATTACGCCAGGGATTGCCTTTTCTATAGTAAATTATTCAAAAAATAATTTTTTACTGTCGCAAATTTCAAATCCGCCAGGAATTGCCTTTTCTATAGTAAATTATTCAAAAAATAATTTTTTACTATCGCAAGTTTTAATTGCGCCAGGGATTGCCTTTTCTACAGTAAATTTTGCAAAAAATAATTTTTTACTGTTGCAAATTTTAATTGCCCCAGGGATTGCCTTTTCTATAGTAAATTTTTCACAAATTAATTTTTTACTGTCGCAAATTTTAATTACGCCAGGAATTGCCTTTTCTATAGTAAATTATTCAAAAAATAATTTTCTACTGTCGCAAATTTTAATTACGCCAGGGATTGCCTTTTCTATAGTAAAATATTCAAAAAATAATTTTTTACTGTCGCAAATTTCAAATCCGCCAGGGATTGCCTTTTCTATAGTAAATTATTCAAAAAATAATTTTTTACTATCGCAAGTTTTAATTGCGCCAGAGATTGCCTTTTCTACAGTAAATTTTGCAAAAAATAATTTTTTACTGTCGCAAATTTTAATTGCGCCAGGGATTGCCTTTTCTATAGTAAACTTTTCAAAAAATAATTTTCTACTGTCGCAAATTTTAATTGCGCCAGGGATTGCCTTTTCTACAGTAAATTTTTCAAAAACTAATTTTCAACTGTCGCAAATTTTAAATACGCCAGGGATTGCCTTTTCTATAGTAAATTATTCAAAAAATAATTTTTTACTATCGCAAGTTTTAATTGCGCCAGGGATTGCCTTTTCTACAGTAAATTTTGCAAAAAATAATTTTCTACTGTCGCACATTTTAATTACGCCAGGGATTGCCATTTCTATAGTAAATTATTCAAAAAATAATTTTTTACTGTCGCAAATTTTAAATACGCCAGGGGTTGCCTTTTCTATAGTAAATTTTTCAAAAAATAATTTTTTACTGTCGCAAATTTTAATTGCGCCAGGGATTGCCTTTCTACAGTAAATTTTTCAAAAAGTAATTTTTTATTGTCGCAAATTGTAATTGCGCCAGGGATTGCCTTTTCTATAGTAAATTTTTCAAAAACTAATTTTTTACTGTCGCAAATTTTAATTACGCCAGGGATTGCCTTTTCTATAGTAAATTATTCAAAAAATAATTTTATACCATCGCAAGTTTTAATTGCGCCAGGGATTGCCTTTTCTACAGTAAATTTTGCAAAAAATAATTTTTTACTGTGGCAAACTTCAAATCCGCCAGGGATTGCCTTTTCTATAGTAAATTATTCAAAAAATAATTTTCTACTGTCGCAAATTTTAATTACGCCAGGGATTGCCTTTTCTATAGTAAATTATTCAAAAAATAATTTTTTACTGTCGCAAATTTTAATTGCGCCAGGGATTGCCTTTTCTATAGTAAACTTTTCAAAAAATAATTTTCTTCTGTCGCAAATTTTAATTGCGCCAGGGATTGCCTTTCTACAGTAAATTTTTCAAAAAATAATTTTTTACTGTGGCAAACTTCAAATCCGCCAGGGATTGCCTTTTCTATAGTAAATTATTCAAAAAATAATTTTCTACTGTCGCAAATTTTAATTACGCCAGGGATTGCCTTTTCTATAGTAAATTATTCAAAAAATAATTTTTTACTGTCGCAAATTTTAATTGCGCCAGGGATTGCCTTTTCTATAGTAAATTATTCAAAAAATAATTTTCTACTGTCGCAAATTTTAATTACGCCAGGGATTGCCTTTTCTATAGTAAATTATTCAAAAAATAATTTTCTACTGTCGCAAACTTTAATTACGCCAGGGATTGTCTTTTCTATAGTAAATTATTCAAAAAATAATTTTCAACAGTCGCAAATTTTAATTACGCCAGGGATTGCCTTTTCTATAGTAAATTATTCAAAAAATAATTTTTTACTCTCGCAAATTTCAATTTCGCCAGGTAAATTTTTCACAAATTAATTTTTTACTGTCGCAAATTTCAAATCCGCCAGGGATTGCCTTTTCTATAGTAAATTATTCAAAAAATAATTTTTTACTATCGCAAGTTTTAATTGCGCCAGGGATTGCCTTTTCTACAGTAAATTATTCAAAAAATAATTTTTTACTGTCGCAAATTTTAAATACAACAGGGATTGCCTTTTCTATAGTAAATTATTCAAAAAATAATTTTCTACTGTCGCAAATTTTAATTACGCCAGGAATTGCCTTTTCTATAGTAAATTATTCAAAAAATAATTTTCTACTGTCGCAAATTTTAATTACGCCAGGGATTGCCTTTTCTATAGTAAATTATTCAAAAAATAATTTTTTACTGTCGCAAATTTGAAATCCGCCAGGGATTGCCTTTTCTATAGTAAATTATTCAAAAAATAATTTTTTACTATTGCAAGTTTTAATTGCGCCAGGGATTGCCTTTTCTACAATAAATTTAGCAAAAAATAATTTTTTACTGTCGCAAATTTCAAATCCGCCAGGGATTGCCTTTTCTATAGTAAATTTTTCACAAATTAATTTTTTACATTCGCAAATTTTAATTACGCCAGGTATTGCCTTTTCTATAGTAAATTATTCAAAAAATAATTTTCTACTGTCGCAAATTTTAATTGCGCCAGGGATTGCCTTTTCTACAGTAAATTTTTCAAAAACTAATTTTCAACTGTCGCAAATTTTAAATACGCCAGGGATTGCCTTTTCTATAGTAAATTATTCAAAAAATAATTTTTTACTATCGCAAGTTTTAATTGCGCCAGGGATTGCCTTTTCTACAGTAAATTTTGCAAAAAATAATTTTCTACTGTCGCAAATTTTAATTACGCCAGGGAATGCCTTTTCTATAGTAAATTATTCAAAAAATAATTTTCTACTGTCGCAAATTTTAATTACGCCAGGGATTGCCTTTTCTATAGTAAATTATTCAAAAAATAATTTTTTACTGTCGCAAATTTCAAATCCGCCAGGGATTGCCTTTTCTATAGTAAATTATTCAAAAAATAATTTTTTACTATCGCAAGTTTTAATTACGCCAGGGATTGCCTTTTCTACAGTAAATTTTGCAAAAAATAATTTTTTACTGTCGCAAATTTTAATTGCGCTAGGGATTGCCTTTTCTATAGTAAATTATTCAAAAAATAATTTTATACCATCGCAAGTTTTAATTGCGCCAGGGATTGCCTTTTCTACAGTAAATTTTGCAAAAAATAATTTTTTACTGTGGCAAACTTCAAATCCGCCAGGGATTGCCTTTTCTATAGTAAATTATTCAAAAAATAATTTTCTACTGTCGCAAATTTTAATTACGCCAGGGATTGCCTTTTCTATAGTAAATTATTCAAAAAATAATTTTTTACTGTCGCAAATTTTAATTGCGCCAGGGATTGCCTTTTCTATAGTAAACTTTTCAAAAAATAATTTTCTTCTGTCGCAAATTTTAATTGCGCCAGGGATTGCCTTTCTACAGTAAATTTTTCAAAAAATAATTTTTTACTGTGGCAAACTTCAAATCCGCCAGGGATTGCCTTTTCTATAGTAAATTATTCAAAAAATAATTTTCTACTGTCGCAAATTTTAATTACGCCAGGGATTGCCTTTTCTATAGTAAATTATTCAAAAAATAATTTTTTACTGTCGCAAATTTTAATTGCGCCAGGGATTGCCTTTTCTATAGTAAATTATTCAAAAAATAATTTTCTACTGTCGCAAATTTTAATTACGCCAGGGATTGCCTTTTCTATAGTAAATTATTCAAAAAATAATTTTCTACTGTCGCAAACTTTAATTACGCCAGGGATTGTCTTTTCTATAGTAAATTATTCAAAAAATAATTTTCAACAGTCGCAAATTTTAATTACGCCAGGGATTGCCTTTTCTATAGTAAATTATTCAAAAAATAATTTTTTACTCTCGCAAATTTCAATTTCGCCAGGTAAATTTTTCACAAATTAATTTTTTACTGTCGCAAATTTCAAATCCGCCAGGGATTGCCTTTTCTATAGTAAATTATTCAAAAAATAATTTTTTACTATCGCAAGTTTTAATTGCGCCAGGGATTGCCTTTTCTACAGTAAATTATTCAAAAAATAATTTTTTACTGTCGCAAATTTTAAATACAACAGGGATTGCCTTTTCTATAGTAAATTATTCAAAAAATAATTTTCTACTGTCGCAAATTTTAATTACGCCAGGAATTGCCTTTTCTATAGTAAATTATTCAAAAAATAATTTTCTACTGTCGCAAATTTTAATTACGCCAGGGATTGCCTTTTCTATAGTAAATTATTCAAAAAATAATTTTTTACTGTCGCAAATTTGAAATCCGCCAGGGATTGCCTTTTCTATAGTAAATTATTCAAAAAATAATTTTTTACTATTGCAAGTTTTAATTGCGCCAGGGATTGCCTTTTCTACAATAAATTTAGCAAAAAATAATTTTTTACTGTCGCAAATTTCAAATCCGCCAGGGATTGCCTTTTCTATAGTAAATTTTTCACAAATTAATTTTTTACATTCGCAAATTTTAATTACGCCAGGTATTGCCTTTTCTATAGTAAATTATTCAAAAAATAATTTTCTACTGTCGCAAATTTTAATTACGCCAGGGATTGCCTTTTCTATAGTAAATTATTCAAAAAATAATTTTTTACTGTCGCAAATTTCAAATCCGCCAGGGATTGCCTTTTCTATAGTAAATTATTCAAAAAATAATTTTTTACTATCGCAAGTTTTAATTACGCCAGGGATTGCCTTTTCTACAGTAAATTTTGCAAAAAATAATTTTTTACTGTCGCAAATTTTAATTGCGCTAGGGATTGCCTTTTCTATAGTAAACTTTTCAAAAAATAATTTTCTACTGTCGCAAATTTTAATTGCGCCAGGGATTGCCTTTTCTACAGTAAATTTTTCAAAAACTAATTTTCAACTGTCGCAAATTTTAAATACGCCAGGGATTGCCTTTTCTATAGTAAATTATTCAAAAAATAATTTTTTACTATCGCAAGTTTTAATTGCGCCAGGGATTGCCTTTTCTACAGTAAATTTTGCAAAAAATAATTTTCTACTGTCGCAAATTTTAATTACGCCAGGGATTGCCTTTTCTATAGTAAATTATTCAAAAAATAATTTTTTACTGTCGCAAATTTTAAATACGCCAGGGATTGCCTTTTCTATAGTAAATTTTTCAAAAAATAATTTTTACTGTCGCAAATTTTAATTGCGACAGGGATTGCCTTTCTACAGTAAATTTTTCAAAAAATAATTTTTTACTGTCGCAAATTGTAATTGCGCCAGGGATTGCCTTTTCTAATAGTAAATTTTTCAAAAACTAATTTTTTACTGTCGCAAATTTTAATTACGCCAGGGTTTGCCTTTTCTATAGTAAATTATTCAAAAAATAATTTTATACTATCGCAAGTTTTAATTGCGCCAGGGATTGCCTTTTCTAAGTAAATTTTTCAAAAACTAATTTTTTATTGTCGCAAATTTTAATTACGCCAGGGATTGCCTTTTCTATAGTAAATTATTCAAAAAATAATTTTATACTATCGCAAGTTTTAATTGCGCCAGGGATTGCCTTTTCTACAGTAAATTTTGCAAAAAATAATTTTTTACTGTGGCAAATTTCAAATCCGCCAGGGATTGCCTTTTCTATAGTATATTATTCAAAAAATAATTTTCTACTGTCGCAAATTTTAATTACGCCAGGGATTGCCTTTTCTATAGTCAATTGTTCAAAAAATAATTTTTTACTGTCGCAAATTTTAATTGCGTCAGGGATTGCCTTTTCTATAGTAAACTTTTCAAAAAATAAGTTTCTACTGTCGCAAATTTTAATTGCGCCAGGGATTGCCTTTCTACAGTAAATTTTTCAAAAAATAATTTTTTACTGTGGCAAATTTTAATTATTCCAGGGATTGCCTTTTCTATAGTAAATTATTCAAAAAATAATTTTTTACTGTCGCAAATTACAAATCCGCCAGGGATTGCCTTTTCTATAGTAAATTATTCAAAAAATAATTTTCTACTGTCGCAAATTTTAATTACGCCAGGGATTGCCTTTTCTATAGTAAATTATTCAAAAAATAATTTTCTACTGTCGCAAATTTTAATTACGCCAGGGATTGCCTTTTCTGTAGTAAATTATTCAAAAAATAATTTTCAACTGTCGCAAATTTTAATTACGCCAGGGATTGCCTTTTCTATAGTAAATTATTCAAAAAATAATTTTTTACTCTCGCAAATTTCAATTTCGCCAGGTAAATTTTTCACAAATTAATTTTTTACTGTCGCAAATTTCAAATCCGCCAGGGATTGCCTTTTCTATAGTAATTTATTCAAAAAATAATTTTTTACTATCGCAAGTTTTAATTGCGCCAGGGATTGCCTTTTCTACAGTAAATTATTCAAAAAATAATTTTTTACTGTCGCAAATTTTAAATACGCCAGGGATTGCCTTTTCTATAGTAAATTATTCAAAAAATAATTTTCTACTGTCGCAAATTTTAATTACGCCAGGGATTGCCTTTTCTATAGTAAATTATTCAAAAAATAATTTTATACTGTCGCAAATTTTAATTACGCCAGGGATTGCCTTTTCTATAGTAAATTTTGCAAAAAATAATTTTTTACTGTCGCAAATTTTAAGTGCGCCAGGGATTGCCTTTTCTATAGTAAATTATTCAAAAAATAATTTTCAACTGTCGCAAATTTTAATTACGCCAGGGATTGCCTTTACTATAGTAAATTATTCAAAAAATAATTTTTTACTCTCGCAAATTTCAATTTCGCCAGGTAAATTTTTCACAAATTAATTTTTTACTGTCGCAAATTTCAAATCCGCCAGGAATTTCCTTTTCTATAGTAAATTATTCAAAAAATAATTTTTTACTATCGCAAGTTTTAATTGCGCCAGGGATTGCCTTTTCTATAGTAAATTATTCAAAAAATAATTTTTTACTGTCGCAAATTTTAAATACGCCAGGGATGGCCTTTTCTATAGTAAATTATTCAAAAAATAATTTTCTACTGTCGCAAATTTTAATTACGCCAGGGATTGCCTTTTCTATAGTAAATTATTCAAAAAATAATTTTATACTGTCGCAAATTTTAATTCCGCCAGGTATTACCTTTTCTATAGTAAATTATTCAAAAAATAATTTTCTACTGTCGCAAATTTTAATTACGCCAGGGATTGCCTTTTCTATAGTAAATTATTCAAAAAATAATTTTATACTGTCGCAAATTTTAATTACGCCAGGGATTGCCTTTTCTATAGTAAATTATTCAAAAAATAATTTTTTACTATCGCAAGTTTTAATTGCGCCAGGGATTGCCTTTTCTACAGTAAATTATTCAAAAAATAATTTTTTACTGTCGCAAATTTTAAATACGCCAGGGATTGCCTTTTCTATAGTAAATTTTTCACAAATTAATTTTTTACTGTCGCAAATTTTAATTACGCCAGGGATTGCCTTTTCTATAGTAAATTATTCAAAAAATAATTTTATACTGTCGCAAATTTTAATTACGCCAGGGATTGCCTTTTCTATAGTAAATTATTCAAAAAATAATTTTCTACTGTCGCAAATTTTAGTTACGCCAGGGATTGCCCTTTCTATAGTAAATTATTCAAAAAATAATTTTCTACTGTCGCAAATTTTAATTACGCCAGGGATTGCCTTTTCTATAGTAAATTATTCAAAAAATAATTTTCTACTGTCGCAAATTTTTAATTTCGCCAGGGATTGCCTTTACTATAGTAAATTATTCAAAAAATAATTTTCTACTGTCGCAAATTTTAATTACGCCAGGGATTGCCTTTTCTATAGTAAATAATTCAAAAAATAATTTTTTACTGTCGCAAATTTTAATTGCGCCAGGGATTGCCTTTTCTATAGTAAATTTTTCACAAATTAATTTTTTACTGTCGCAAATTTTAATTGCGCCAGGGATTGCCTTTTCTATAGTAAATTTTTCACAAATTAATTTTTTACTGTCGCAAATTTTAATTACGCCAGGGATTGCCTTTTCTATAGTAAATTATTCAAAAAATAATTTTTTACTGTCGCAAATTTTAATTGCGCCAGGGATTGCCTTTTCTATAGTAAATTATTCAAAAAATAATTTCCTACTGTCGCAAATTTTAATTACGCCAGGGATTGCCTTTTCTATAGTAAATAATTCAAAAAATAATTTTTTACTGTCGCAAATTTTAATTGCGCCAGGGATTGCCTTTTCTATAGTAAATTTTTCACAAATTAATTTTTTACTGTCGCAAATTTTAATTACGCCAGGGATTGCCTTTTCTATAGTAAATTATTCAAAAAATAATTTTTTACTGTCGCAAATTTTAATTGCGCCAGGGATTGCCTTTTCTATAGTAAATTATTCAAAAAATAATTTCCTACTGTCGCAAATTTTAATTACGCCAGGGATTGCCCTTTCTATAGTAAATTATTCAAAAAATAATTTTCTACTGTCGCAAATTTTAATTACGCCAGCGATGGCCTTTTCTATAGTAAATTATTCAAAAAATAATTTTTTACTGTCGAAAATTTTAATTGCGCCTTTTCTATAGTAAATTATTCAAAAAATAATTTTCAAATGTCGCAAATTTTAATTACGCCAGGGATTGCCTTTTCTATAGTAAATTATTCAAAAAATAATTTTCTACTGTCGCAAATTTTAACTACGCCAGGGATTGCCTTTTCTATAGTAAATTATTCAAAAAATAATTTTATACTGTCGCAAATTTTAATTATGCCAGGGATTGCCTTTTCTATAGTAAATTTTGCAAAAAATAATTTTTTACTGTCGCAAATTTTAAATATCCCAGGGATTGCCTTTTCTATAGTAAATTTCTCACAAATTAATTTTTTACTGTCGCAAATTTTAAATACGCCAGGGATTGCCTTTTCTATAGTAAATTATTCAAAAAATAATTTTATACTGTCGCAAATTTTAATTACGCCAGGTATTGCCTTTTCTATAGTAAATTATTCAAAAAATAATTTTCTACTGTCGCAAATTTTAATTAAGCCAGGGATTGCCTTTTCTATAGTAAATAATTCAAAAAATAATTTTTTACTGTCGCAAATTTTAACTGCGCCAGGGATTGCCTTTTCTATAGTAAATTTTTCACAAATTAATTTTTTACTGTCGCAAATTTTAATTACGCCAGGGATTGCCTTTTCTATAGTAAATTATTCAAAAAATAATTTTTTACTGTCGCAAATTTTAATTGCGCCAGGGATTGCCTTTTCTATAGTAAATTATTCAAAAAATAATTTCCTACTGTCGCAAATTTTAATTACGCCAGGGATTGCCCTTTCTATAGTAAATTATTCAAAAAATAATTTTCTACTGTCGCAAATTTTAATTACGCCAGCGATGGCCCTTTCTATAGTAAATTATTCAAAAAATAATTTTCTACTGTCGCAAATTTTAATTACGCCAGGGATTGCCTTTTCTATAGTAAATTATTCAAAAAATAATTTTCTACTGTCGCAAATTTTAATTTCGCCAGGGATTGCCTTTACTATAGTAAATTATTCAAAAAATAATTTTCTACTGTCGCAAATTTTAATTACGCCAGGCATTGCCTTTTCTATAGTAAATAATTCAAAAAATAATTTTTTACTGTCGCAAATTTTAATTGCGCCAGGGATTGCCTTTTCTATAGTAAATTTTTCACAAATTAATTTTTTACTGTCGCAAATTTTAATTACGCTAGGGATTGCCTTTTCTATAGTAAATTATTCAAAAAATAATTTTTTACTGTCGCAAATTTCAAATCCGCCAGGGATTGCCTTTTATATAGTAAATTATTCAAAAAATAATTTTTTACTATCGCAAGTTTTAATTACGCCAGGGATTACCTTTTCTACAGTAAATTTTGCAAAAAATAATTTTTTACTGTCGCAAATTTTAATTGCGCTAGGGATTGCCTTTTCTATAGTAAACTTTTCAAAAAAATAATTTTCTACTGTCGCAAATTTTAATTGCACCAGGGATTGCCTTTTCTACAGTAAATTTTTCAAAAACTAATTTTCAACTGTCGCAAATTTTAAATACGCCAGGGATTGCCTTTTCTATAGTAAATTATTCAAAAAATAATTTTTTACTATCGCAAGTTTTAATTGCGCCAGGGATTGCCTTTTCTACAGTAAATTTTGAAAAAAATAATTTTCTACTGTCGCAAATTTTAATTACGCCAGGTATTGCCTTTTCTATAGTAAATTATTCAAAAAATAATTTTTTACTGTCGCAAATTTTAAATACGCCAGGGATTGCCTTTCTTCAGTAAATTTTTCAAAAAATAATTTTTTACTGTCGCAAAAATAATTGCGCTAGGGATTGCCTTTTCTATAGTAAATTTTTCAAAAACTAATTTTTTACTGTCGCAAATTTTAATTACGCCAGGGATTGCCTTTTCTATAGTAAATTATTCAAAAAATAATTTTATAATATCGCAAGTTTTAATTGCGCCAGGGATTGCCTTTTCTACAGTAAATTTTGCAAAAAATAATTTTTTACTGTGGCAAATTTCAAATCCGCCAGGGATTGCCTATTCTATAGTAAATTATTCAAAAAATAATTTTCTACTGTCGCAAATTTTAATTACGCCAGGGATTGCCTTTTCTATAGTCAATTGTTCAAAAAATAATTTTTTACTGTCGCAAATTTTAATTGCGCCAGGGATTGCCTTTTCTATAGTAAACTTTTCAAAAAATAAGTTTCTACTGTCGCAAATTTTAATTGCGCCAGGGATTGCCTTTCTACAGTAAATTTTTCAAAAAATAATTTTTTACTGTGGCAAATTTTAATTACGCCAGGGATTGCCTTTTCTATAGTAAATTATTCAAAAAATAATTTTTTACTGTCGCAAATTACAAATCCGCCAGGGATTGCCTTTTCTATAGTAAATTATTCAAAAAATAATTTTCTACTGTCGCAAATTTTAATTACGCCAGGGATTGCCTTTTCTATAGTAAATTATTCAAAAAATAATTTTCTATTGTCGCAAATTTTAATTACGCCAGGGATTGCCTTTTCTATAGTAAATTATTCAAAAAATAATTTTCAAATGTCGCAAATTTTAATTACGCCAGGGATTGCCTTTTCTATAGTAAATTATTCAAAAAAATAATTTTTTACTCTCGCAAATTTCAATTTCGCCAGGTAAATTTTTCACAAATTAATTTTTTACTGTCGCAAATTTCAAATCCGCCAGGGATTGCCTTTTCTATAGTAAATTATTCAAAAAATAATTTTTTACTATCGCAAGTTTTAATTGCGCCAGGGATTGCCTTTTCTACAGTAAATTATTCAAAAAATAATTTTTTACTGTCGCAAATTTTAAATACGCCAGGGATTGCCTTTGCTATAGTAAATTATTCAAAAAATAATTTTCTACTGTCGCAAATTTTAACTACGCCAGGGATTGCCTTTTCTATAGTAAATTATTCAAAAAATAATTTTTTACTGTCGCAAATTTTAAGTGCGCCAGGGATTGCCTTTTCTATAGTAAATTATTCAAAAAATAATTTTCAAATGTCGCAAATTTTAATTACGCCAGGGATTGCCTTTTCTATAGCAAATTATTCAAAAAATAATTTTATACTGTCGCAAATTTTAATTACGCCAGGGATTGCCTTTTCTATAGTAAATTATTCAAAAAATAATTTTTTACTGTCGCAAATTTTAATTGCGCCAGGGATTGCCTTTTCTTTAGTAAATTATTCAAAAAATAATTTCCTACTGTCGCAAATTTTAATTACGCCAGGGATTGCCCTTTCTACAGTAAATTATTCAAAAAATAATTTTCTCCTGTCGCAAATTTTAATTACGCCAGCGATGGCCTTTTCTATAGTAAATTATTCAAAAAATAATTTTTTACTGTCGCAAATTTTAATTGCGCCAGGGATTGCCTTTTCTATAGTAAATTTTTCACAAATTAATTTTTTACTGTCGCAAATTTTAATTACTCCAGGGATTGCCTTTTCTATAGTAAATTATTCAAAAAATAATTTTCTACTGTCGCAAATTTTAATTACGCCAGGTATTGCCTTTTCTATAGTAAATTGTTCAAAAAATAATTTTCTACTGTCGCAAATTTTAATTACGCCAGGGATTGCCTTTTATATAGTAAATTTTTCAAAAATTAATTTTATACTGTCGCAAATTTTAATTACGCCAGGGATTGCCTTTTCTATAGTAAATTATTCAAAAAATAATTTTTTACTGTCGCAAATTTTAATTACGCCAGGGATTGCCTTTTCTATAGTAAATAATTCAAAAAATAATTTTTTACTGTCGCAAATTTTAATTGCGCCAGGGATTGCCTTTTCTATAGTAAATTTTTCACAAATTAATTTTTTACTGTCGCAAATTTTAATTACGCCAGGGATTGCCTTTTCTATAGTAAATTATTCAAAAAATAATTTTTTACTGTCGCAAATTTTAATTGCGCCAGGGATTGCCTTTTCTTTAGTAAATTATTCAAAAAATAATTTCCTACTGTCGCAAATTTTAATTACGCCAGGGATTGCCCTTTCTACAGTAAATTATTCAAAAAATAATTTTCTCCTGTCGCAAATTTTAATTACGCCAGCGATGGCCTTTTCTATAGTAAATTATTCAAAAAATAATTTTTTACTGTCGCAAATTTTAATTGCGCCAGGGATTGCCTTTTCTATAGTAAATTTTTCACAAATTAATTTTTTACTGTCGCAAATTTTAATTACTCCAGGGATTGCCTTTTCTATAGTAAATTATTCAAAAAATAATTTTCTACTGTCGCAAATTTTAATTACGCCAGGTATTGCCTTTTCTATAGTAAATTGTTCAAAAAATAATTTTCTACTGTCGCAAATTTTAATTACGCCAGGGATTGCCTTTTATATAGTAAATTTTTCAAAAATTAATTTTATACTGTCGCAAATTTTAATTACGCCAGGGATTGCCTTTTCTATAGTAAATTATTCAAAAAATAATTTTTTACTGTCGCAAATTTTAAATCCGCCAGGGATTGCCTTTTATATAGTAAATTATTCAAAAAATAATTTTTTACTATCGCAAGTTTTAATTACGCCAGGGATTACCTTTTCTACAGTAAATTTTGCAAAAAATAATTTTTTACAGTCGCAAATTTTAATTGCGCTAGGGATTGCCTTTTCTATAGTAAACTTTTCAAAAAATAATTTTCTACTGTCGCAAATTTTAATTGCGCCAGGGATTGCCTTTTCTACAGTAAATTTTTCAAAAACTAATTTTCAACTGTCGCAAATTTTAAATACGCCAGGTATTGTATTTTCTATAGTAAATTATTCAAAAAATAATTTTTTACTATCGCAAGTTTTAATTGCGCCAGGGATTGCCTTTTCTACAGTAAATTTTGAAAAAAATAATTTTCTACTGTCGCAAATTTTAATTACGCCAGGGATTGCCTTTTCTATAGTAAATTATTCAAAAAATAATTTTTTACTGTCGCAAATTTTAAATACGCCAGGGATTGCCTTTTCTATAGTAAATTTTTCAAAAAATAATTTTTTACTGTCGCAAATTATAATTGCGCCAGGGATTGCCTTTCTACAGTAAATTTTTCAAAAAATAATTTTTTACTGTCGCAAAAATAATTGCGCCAGGGATTGCCTTTTCTATAGTAAATTTTTCAAAAACTAATTTTTTACTGTCGCAAATTTTAATTACGCCAGGGATTGCTTTTTCTATAGTAAATTATTCAAAAAATAATTTTATAATATCGCAAGTTTTAATTGCGTCAGGGATTGCCTTTTCTACAGTAAATTTTGCAAAAAATAATTTTTTACTGTGGCAAATTTGAAATCCGCCAGGGATTGCCTATTCTATAGTAAATTATTCAAAAAATAATTTTCTACTGTCGCAAATTTTAATTACGCCAGGGATTGCCTTTTCTATAGTCAATTGTTCAAAAAAGAATTTTTTACTGTCGCAAATTTTAATTGCGCCAGGGATTGCCTTTTCTTTAGTAAATTATTCAAAAAATTATTTCCTACTGTCGCAAATTTTAATTACGCCAGGGATTGCCCTTTCTACAGTAAATTATTCAAAAAATAATTTTCTACTGTCGCAAATTTTAATTACGCCAGCGATGGCCTTTTCTATAGTAAATTATTCAAAAATTATTTTTTACTGTCGCAAATTTTAATTGCGCCAGGGATTGCCTTTTCTATAGTAAATTTTTCACAAATTAATTTTTTACTGTCGCAAATTTTAATTACTCCAGGGATTGCCTTTTCTATAGTAAATTATTCAAAAAATAATTTTCTACTGTCGCAAATTTTAATTACGCCAGGTATTGCCTTTTCTATAGTAAATTGTTCAAAAAATAATTTTCTACTGTCGCAAATTTTAATTACGCAAGGGATTGCCTTTTATATAGTAAATTTTTCAAAAATTAATTTTATACTGTCGCAAATTTTAATTACGCCAGGGATTGCCTTTTCTATAGTAAATTATTCAAAAAATAATTTTTTTACTGTCGCAAATTTTAAATCCGCCAGGGATTGCCTTTTATATAGTAAATTATTCAAAAAATAATTTTTTACTATCGCAAGTATTAATTACGCCAGGGATTACCTTTTCTACAGTAAATTTTGCAAAAAATAATTTTTTACAGTCGCAAATTTTAATTGCGCTAGGGATTGCCTTTTCTATAGTAAACTTTTCAAAAAATAATTTTCTACTGTCGCAAATTTTAATTGCGCCAGGGATTGCCTTTTCTACAGTAAATTTTTCAAAAACTAATTTTCAACTGTCGCAAATTTTAAATACGCCAGGGATTGCCTTTTCTATAGTAAATTATTCAAAAATAATTTTTTTACTATCGCAAGTTTTAATTGCGCCAGGGATTGCCTTTTCTACAGTAAATTTTGAAAAAATAATTTTCTACTGTCGCAAATTTTAATTACGCCAGGGATTGCCTTTTCTATAGTAAATTATTCAAAAAATAATTTTTACTGTCGCAAATTTTAAATACGCCAGGGATTGCCTTTTCTATAGTAAATTTTCAAAAAATAATTTTTTACTGTCGCAAATTATAATTGCGCCAGGGATTGCCTTTCAACAGTAAATTTTTCAAAAAATAATTTTTTACTGTCGCAAAAATAATTGCGCCAGGGATTGCCTTTTCTATAGTAAATTTTTCAAAAACTAATTTTTTACGGTCGCAAATTTTAATTACGCCAGGGATTGCCTTTTCTATAGTAAATTATTCAAAAAATAATTTTATAATATCGCAAGTTTTAATTGCGCCAGGGATTGCCTTTTCTACAGTAAATTTTGCAAAAATAATTTTTTACTGTGGCAAATTTTGAAATCCGCCAGGGATTGCCTATTCTATAGTAAATTATTCAAAAAATAATTTTCTACTATCGCAAATTTTAATTACGCCAGGGATTGCCTTTTCTATAGTCAATTGTTCAAAAATAATTTTTTACTGTCGCAAATTTTAATTGCGCCAGGGATTGCCTTTTCTATAGTAAACTTTTCAAAAAATAAGTTTCTACTGTCGCAAATTTTTAATTGCGCCAGGGATTGCCTTTCTACAGTAAATTTTTCAAAAATAATTTTTTTACTGTGGCAAATTTAATTACGCCAGGGATTGCCTTTTCTATAGTAAATTATTCAAAAAATAATTTTTTACTGTCGCAAATTACAAATCCGCCAGGGATTGCCTTTTCTATAGTAAATTATTCAAAAAATAATTTTCTACTGTCGCAAATTTTAATTACGCCAGGGATTGCTTTTCTATAGTAAATTATTCAAAAAATAATTTTCTACTGTCGCAATTTTAATTACGCCAGGGATTGCCTTTTCTATAGTAAATTATTCAAAAAATAATTTTCAACTGTCGCAATTTTAATTACGCCAGGGATTGCCTTTTCTATAGTAAATTATTCAAAAAATAATTTTTTACTCTCGCAAATTTCAATTTCGCCAGGTAAATTTTTCACAAATTAATTTTTTACTGTCGCAAATTTCAAATCCGCCAGGGATTGCTTTTCTATAGTAAATTATTCAAAAAATAATTTTTTACTATCGCAAGTTTTAATTGCGCCAGGGATTGCCTTTTCTACAGTAAATTATTCAAAAAATAATTGTTTACTGTCGCAAATTTTAAATACGCCAGGGATTGCCTTTTCTATAGTAAATTATTCAAAAAATAATTTTCTACTGTCGCAAATTTTAACTACGCCAGGGATTGCCTTTTCTATAGTAAATTATTCAAAAATAATTTTATACTGTCGCAAATTTTAATTATGCCAGGGATTGCCTTTTCTATAGTAAATTTTGCAAAAAATAATTTTTTACTGTCGCAAATTTTAAGTGCGCCAGGGATTGCCTTTTCTATAGTAAATTATTCAAAAAATAATTTTCAACTGTCGCAAATTTTAATTACGCCAGGGATTGCCTTTTCTATAGTAAATTATTCAAAAAATAATTTTTTACTGTCGCAAATTTTAATTGCGCTAGGGATTGCAAAAAATAATTTTCTACTGTCGCAAATTTTAATTACGCCAGGGATTGCCTTTTCTATAGTAAATTATTCAAAAAATAATTTTTTACTGTCGCAAATTTTAAATACGCCAGGGATTGCCTTTTCTATAGTAAATTTTTCAAAAAATAATTTTTTACTGTCGCAAATTTTAATTGCGACAGGGATTGCCTTTCTACAGTAAATTTTTCAAAAAATAATTTTTTTACTGTCGCAAATTGTAATTGCGCCAGGGATTGCCTTTTCTAATAGTAAATTTTTCAAAAACTAATTTTTTACTGTCGCAAATTTTAATTACGCCAGGGATTGCCTTTTCTATAGTAAATTATTCAAAAAATAATTTTATACTATCGCAAGTTTTAATTGCGCCAGGGATTGCCTTTTCTAAGTAAATTTTTCAAAAACTAATTTTTTACTGTCGCAAATTTTAATTACGCCAGGGATTGCCTTTTCTATAGTAAATTATTCAAAAAATAATTTTATACTATCGCAAGTTTTAATTGCGCCAGGGATTGCCTTTTCTACAGTAAATTTTGCAAAAAATAATTTTTTACTGTGGCAAATTTCAAATCCGCCAGGGATTGCCTTTTCTATAGTAAATTATTCAAAAAATAATTTTCTACTGTCGCAAATTTTAATTACGCCAGGGATTGCCTTTTCTATAGTCAATTGTTCAAAAAATAATTTTTTACTGTCGCAAATTTTAATTGCGTCAGGGATTGCCTTTTCTATAGTAAACTTTTCAAAAAATAAGTTTCTACTGTCGCAAATTTTAATTGCGCCAGGGATTGCCTTTCTACAGTAAATTTTTCAAAAAATAATTTTTTACTGTGGCAAATTTTAATTACTCCAGGGATTGCCTTTTCTATAGTAAATTATTCAAAAAATAATTTTTTACTGTCGCAAATTACAAATCTGCCAGGGATTGCTTTTCTATAGTAAATTATTCCAAAAAATAATTTTCTACTGTCGCAAATTTTAATTACGCCAGGGATTGCCTTTTCTATAGTAAATTATTCAAAAAATAATTTTCTACTGTCGCAAATTTTAATTACGCCAAGGATTGCCTTTTCTATAGTAAATTATTCAAAAAATAATTTTCAACTGTCGCAAATTTTAATTACGCCAGGGATTGCCTTTTCTATAGTAAATTATTCAAAAAATAATTTTTTACTCTCGCAAATTTCAATTTCGCCAGGTAAATTTTTCACAAATTAATTTTTTACTGTCGCAAATTTCAAATCCGCCAGGGATTTCCTTTTCTATAGTAAATTATTCAAAAAATAATTTTTTACTATCGCAAGTTTTTATTGCGCCAGGGATTGCCTTGTCTACAGTAAATTATTCAAAAAATAATTTTTTACTGTCGCAAATTTTAAATACGCCAGGGATTGCCTTTTCTATAGTAAATTATTCAAAAAATAATTTTCTACTGTCGCAAATTTTAATTACGCCAGGGATTGCCTTTTCTATAGTAAATTATTCAAAAAATAACTTTATACTGTCGCAAATTTTAATTACGCCAGGTATTGCCTTTTCTATAGTAAATTTTGCAAAAAATAATTTTTTACTCTCGCAAATTTTAAGTGCGCCAGGGATTGCCTTTTCTATAGTAAATTATTCAAAAAATAATTTTCAACTGTCGCAAATTTTAATTACGCCAGGGATTGCCTTTACTATAGTAAATTATTCAAAAAATAATTTTTTACTCCCGCAAATTTCAATTTCGCCAGGTAAATTTTTCACAAATTAATTTTTTACTGTTGCAAATTTCAAATCCGCCAGGAATTTCCTTTTCTATAGTAAATTATTCAAAAAATAATTTTTTACTATCGCAAGTTTTAATTGCGCCAGGGGATTGCCTTTTCTATAGTAAATTATTCAAAAAATAATTTTTTACTGTCGCAAATTTTAAATACGCCAGGGATGGCCTTTTCTATAGTAAATTATTCAAAAAATAATTTTCTACTGTCGCAAATTTTAATTACGCCAGGGATTGCCTTTTCTATAGTAAATTATTCAAAAATAATTTTTTACTATCGCAAGTTTTAATTGCGCCAGGGATTGCCTTTTCTATAGTAAATTATTCAAAAAATAATTTTTTACTGTCGCAAATTTTAATTACGCCAGGGATTGCCTTTTCTATAGTAAATTATTCAAAAAATAATTTTTATACTGTCGCAAATTTTAATTACGCCAGGGATTGCCTTTTCTATAGTAAATTATTCAAAAAATAATTTTTTACTATCGCAAGTTTTAATTGCGCCAGGGATTGCCTTTTCTACAGTAAATTATTCAAAAATTAATTTTTTACTGTCGCAAATTTTAAATACGCCAGGGATTGCCTTTACTATAGTAAATTTTTCACAAATTAATTTTTTACTGTCGCAAATTTTAATTACGCCAGGGATTGCCTTTTCTATAGTAAATTATTCAAAAAATAATTTTATACTGTCGCAAATTTTAATTACGCCAGGGATTGCCATTTCTATAGTAAATTATTCAAAAAATAATTTTCTACTGTCGCAAATTTTAATTACGCCAGGGATTGCCCTTTCTATAGTAAATTATTCAAAAAATAATTTTCTACTGTCGCAAATTTAATTACGCCAGGGATTGCCCTTTCTATAGTAAATTATTCAAAAAATAATTTTCTACTGTCGCAAATTTTTAATTACGCCAGGGATTGCCTTTTCTATAGTAAATTATTCAAAAAATAATTTTCTACTGTCGCAAATTTTAATTACGCCAGGGATTGCCCTTTCTATAGTAAATTATTCAAAAAATAATTTTCTACTGTCGCAAATTTTAATTACGCCAGGGATTGCCTTTTCTATAGTAAATTATTCAAAAAATAATTTTCTACTGTCGCAAATTTTAATTACGCCAGGGATTGCCTTTTCTATAGTAAATAATTCAAAAAATAATTTTTTACTGTCGCAAATTTTAATTGCGCCAGGGATTGCCTTTTCTATAGTAAATTTTCACAAATTAATTTTTTACTGTCGCAATTTTAATTACGCCAGGGATTGCCTTTTCTATAGTAATTATTCAAAAAATAATTTTTTACTGTCGCAAATTTCAAATCCGCCAGGGATTGCCTTTTCTATAGTAAATTATTCAAAAAATAATTTTCTACTGTCGCAAATTTTAATTACGCCAGGGATTGCCTTTTCTATAGTAAATTATTCAAAAAATAATTTTATACTGTCGCAAATTTTAATTACGCCAGGGATTGCCTTTTCTATAGTAAATTTTGCAAAAAATAATTTTTTACTGTCGCAAATTTTAAGTGCGCCAGGGATTGCCTTTTCTATAGTAAATTATTCAAAAAATAATTTTCAACTGTCGCAAATTTTAATTACGCCAGGGATTGCCTTTACTATAGTAAATTATTCAAAAAATAATTTTTTACTCTCGCAAATTTCAATTTCGCCAGGTAAATTTTTCACAAATTAATTTTTTACTGTCGCAAATTTCAAATCCGCCAGGAATTTCCTTTTCTATAGTAAATTATTCAAAAAATAATTTTTTACTATCGCAAGTTTTAATTGCGCCAGGGATTGCCTTTTCTATAGTAAATTATTCAAAAAATAATTTTTTACTGTCGCAAATTTTAAATACGCCAGGGATGGCGTTTTCTATAGTAAATTATTCAAAAAATAATTTTCTACTGTCGCAAATTTTAATTACGCCAGGGATTGCCTTTTCTATAGTAAATTATTCAAAAAATAATTTTATACTGTCGCAAATTTTAATTCCGCCAGGTATTGCCTTTTCTATAGTAAATTATTCAAAAAATAATTTTCTACTGTCGCAAATTTTAATTACGCCAGGGATTGCCTTTTCTATAGTAAATTATTCAAAAAATAATTTTATACTGTCGCAAATTTTAATTACGCCAGGGATTGCCTTTTCTATAGTAAATTATTCAAAAAATAATTTTTTACTATCGCAAGTTTTAATTGCGCCAGGGATTGCCTTTTCTACAGTAAATTATTCAAAAATTAATTTTTTACTGTCGCAAATTTTAAATACGCCAGGGATTGCCTTTTCTATAGTAAATTTTTCACAAATTAATTTTTTACTGTCGCAAATTTTAATTACGCCAGGGATTGCCTTTTCTATAGTAAATTATTCAAAAAATAATTTTATACTGTCGCAAATTTTAATTACGCCAGGGATTGCCTTTTCTATAGTAAATTATTCAAAAAATAATTTTCTACTGTCGCAAATTTTAATTACGCCAGGGATTGCCCTTTCTATAGTAAATTATTCAAAAAATAATTTTCTACTGTCGCAAATTTTAATTACGCCAGGGATTGCCCTTTCTATAGTAAATTATTCAAAAAATAATTTTCTACTGTCGCAAATTTTAATTACGCCAGGGATTGCCTTTTCTATAGTAAATTATTCAAAAAATAATTTTATACTGTCGCAAATTTTAATTACGCCAGGGATTGCCTTTTCTATAGTAAATTTTGCAAAAAATAATTTTTTACTGTCGCAAATTTTAAGTGCGCCAGGGATTGCCTTTTCTATAGTAAATTATTCAAAAAATAATTTTCAACTGTCGCAAATTTTAATTACGCCAGGGATTGCCTTTACTATAGTAAATTATTCAAAAAATAATTTTTTACTCTCGCAAATTTCAATTTCGCCAGGTAAATTTTTCACAAATTAATTTTTTACTGTCGCAAATTTCAAATCCGCCAGGAATTTCCTTTTCTATAGTAAATTATTCAAAAAATAATTTTTTACTATCGCAAGTTTTAATTGCGCCAGGGATTGCCTTTTCTATAGTAAATTATTCAAAAAATAATTTTTTACTGTCGCAAATTTTAAATACGCCAGGGATGGCGTTTTCTATAGTAAATTATTCAAAAAATAATTTTCTACTGTCGCAAATTTTAATTACGCCAGGGATTGCCTTTTCTATAGTAAATTATTCAAAACATAATTTTATACTGTCGCAAATTTTAATTCCGCCAGGTATTGCCTTTTCTATAGTAAATTATTCAAAAAATAATTTTCTACTGTCGCAAATTTTAATTACGCCAGGGATTGCCTTTTCTATAGTAAATTATTCAAAAAATAATTTTATACTGTCGCAAATTTTAATTACGCCAGGGATTGCCTTTTCTATAGTAAATTATTCAAAAAATAATTTTTTACTATCGCAAGTTTTAATTGCGCCAGGGATTGCCTTTTCTACAGTAAATTATTCAAAAATTAATTTTTTACTGTCGCAAATTTTAAATACGCCAGGGATTGCCTTTTCTATAGTAAATTTTTCACAAATTAATTTTTTACTGTCGCAAATTTTAATTACGCCAGGGATTGCCTTTTCTATAGTAAATTATTCAAAAAATAATTTTATACTGTCGCAAATTTTAATTACGCCAGGGATTGCCTTTTCTATAGTAAATTATTCAAAAAATAATTTTCTACTGTCGCAAATTTTAATTACGCCAGGGATTGCCCTTTCTATAGTAAATTATTCAAAAAATAATTTTCTACTGTCGCAAATTTTAATTACGCCAGGGATTGCCCTTTCTATAGTAAATTATTCAAAAAATAATTTTCTACTGTCGCAAATTTTAATTACGCCAGGGATTGCCTTTTCTATAGTAAATTATTCAAAAAATAATTTTCTACTGTCGCAAATTTTAATTACGCCAGGGATTGCCCTTTCTATAGTAAATTATTCAAAAAATAATTTTCTACTGTCGCAAATTTTAATTACGCCAGGGATTGCCTTTTCTATAGTAAATTATTCAAAAAATAATTTTCTACTGTCGCAAATTTTAATTACGCCAGGGATTGCCTTTTCTATAGTAAATAATTCAAAAAATAATTTTCTACTGTCGCAAATTTTAATTGCGCCAGGGATTGCCTTTTCTATAGTAAATTTTTCACAAATTAATTTTTTACTGTCGCAAATTTTAATTACGCCAGGGATTGCCTTTTCTATAGTAAATTATTCAAAAAATAATTTTTTACTGTCGCAAATTTCAAATCCGCCAGGGATTGCCTTTTATATAGTAAATTATTCAAAAAATAATTTTTTACTATCGCAAGTTTTAATTACGCCAGGGATTACCTTTTCTACAGTAAATTTTGCAAAAAATAATTTTTTACTGTCGCAAATTTTAATTGCGCTAGGGATTGCCTTTTCTATAGTAAACTTTTCAAAAAATAATTTTCTATTGTCGCAAATTTTAATTGCGCCAGGTATTGCCTTTTCTACAGTAAATTTTTCAAAAACTAATTTTCAACTGTCGCAAATTTTAAATACGCCAGGGATTGCCTTTTCTATAGTAAATTATTCAAAAAATAATTTTTTACTATCGCAAGTTTTAATTGCGCCAGGGATTGCCTTTTCTACAGTAAATTTTGAAAAAAATAATTTTCTACTGTCGCAAATTTTAATTACGCCAGGTATTGCCTTTTCTATAGTAAATTATTCAAAAAATAATTTTTTACTGTCGCAAATTTTAAATACGCCAGGGATTGCCTTTTCTATAGTAAATTTTTCAAAAAATAATTTTTTACTGTCGCAAATTTTAATTGCGCCAGGGATTGCCTTTCTACAGTAAATTTTTCAAAAAATAATTTTTTACTGTCGCAAAAATAATTGCGCCAGGGATTGCCTTTTCTATAGTAAATTTTTCAAAAACTAATTTTTTACTGTCGCAAATTTTAATTACGCCAGGGATTGCCTTTTCTATAGTAAATTATTCAAAAAATAATTTTATAATATCGCAAGTTTTAATTGCGCCAGGGATTGCCTTTTCTACAGTAAATTTTGCAAAAAATAATTTTTTACTGTGGCAAATTTCAAATCCGCCAGGGATTGCCTATTCTATAGTAAATTATTCAAAAAATAATTTTCTACTGTCGCAAATTTTAATTACGCCAGGGATTGCCTTTTCTATAGTCAATTGTTCAAAAAATAATTTTTTACTGTCGCAAATTTTAATTGCGCCAGGGATTGCCTTTTCTATAGTAAACTTTTCAAAAAATAAGTTTCTACTGTCGCAAATTTTAATTACGCCAGGGATTGCCTTTCTACCGTAAATTTTTCAAAAAATAATTTTTTACTGTGGCAAATTTTAATTACGCCAGGGATTGCCTTTTCTATAGTAAATTATTCAAAAAATATTTTTTTTACTGTCGCAAATTACAAATCCGCCAGGGATTGCCTTTTCTATAGTAAATTATTCAAAAAATAATTTTCTACTGTCGCAAATTTTAATTACGCCAGGGATTGCCTTTTCTATAGTAAATTATTCAAAAAATAATTTTCTACTGTCGCAAATTTTAATTACGCCAGGGATTGCCTTTTCTATAGTAAATTATTCAAAAAATAATTTTCAAATGTCGCAAATTTTAATTACGCCAGGGATTGCCTTTTTTTTTGTAAATTATTCAAAAAATAATTTTTTACTCTCGCAAATTTCAATTTCGCCAGGTAAATTTTTCACAAATTAATTTTTTACTGTCTCAAATTTCAAAACCGCCAGGGATTGCCTTTTCTATAGTAAATTATTCAAAAAATTATTTTTTACTATCGCAAGTTTTAATTGCGCCAGGGATTGCCTTTTCTACAGTAAATTATTCAAAAAATAATTTTTTACTGTCGCAAATTTTAAATACGCCAGGGATTGCCTTTTCTATAGTAAATTATTCAAAAAATAATTTTCTACTGTCGCAAATTTTAACTACGCCAGGGATTGCCTTTTCTATAGTAAATTATTCAAAAAATAATTTTATACTGTCGCAAATTTTAATTATGCCAGGGATTGCCTTTTCTATAGTAAATTTTGCAAAAAATAATTTTTTACTGTCGCAAATTTTAAGTGCGCCAGGGATTGCCTTTTCTATAGTAAATTATTCAAAAAATAATTTTCAACTGTCGCAAATTTTAATTACGCCAGGGATTGCCTTTTCTATAGTAAATTATTCAAAAAATAATTTTATACTGTCGCAAATTTTAATTACACCAGGGATTGCCTTTTCTATAGTAAATTATTCAAAAAATAATTTTCTACTGTCGCAAATTTTAATTACGCCAGGGATTGCCTTTTCTATAGTAAATAATTCAAAAAATAATTTTTTACTGTCGCAAATTTTAATTGCGCCAGGGATTGCCTTTTCTATAGTAAATTTTTCACAAATTAATTTTTTACTGTCGCAAATTTTAATTACGCCAGGGATTGCCTTTTCTATAGTAAATTATTCAAAAAATAATTTTTTACTGTCGCAAATTTTAATTGCGCCAGGGATTGCCTTTTCTATAGTAAATTATTCAAAAAATAATTTACTACTGTCGCAAATTTTAATTACGCCAGGGATTGCCCTTTCTATAGTAAATTATTCAAAAAATAATTTTCTACTGTCGCAAATTTTAATTACGCCAGCGATGGCCTTTTCTATAGTAAATTATTCAAAAAATAATTTTTTACTGTCGCAATTTTTAATTGCGCCAGGGATTGCCTTTTCTATAGTAAATTATTCAAAAAATAATTTTCAAATGTCGCAAATTTTAATTACGCCAGGGATTGCCTTTTCTATAGTAAATTATTCAAAAAATAATTTTCTACTGTCGCAAATTTTAACTACGCCAGGGATTGCCTTTTCTATAGTAAATTATTCAAAAAATAATTTTATACTGTCGCAAATTTTAATTATGCCAGGGATTGCCTTTTCTATAGTAAATTTTGCAAAAATAATTTTTTACTGTCGCAAATTTTAAGTGCGCCAGGGATTGCCTTTTCTATAGTAAATTATTCAAAAAATAATTTTCAACTGTCGCAAATTTTAATTACGCCAGGGATTGCCTTTTCTATAGTAAATTATTCAAAAAATAATTTTATACTGTCGCAAATTTTAATTACGCCAGGGATTGCCTTTTCTATAGTAAATTATTCAAAAAATAATTTTCTACTGTCGCAAATTTTAATTACGCCAGGGATTGCCTTTTCTATAGTAAATAATTCAAAAAATAATTTTTTACTGTCGCAAATTTTAATTGCGCCAGGGATTGCCTTTTCTATAGTAAATTTTTCACAAATTAATTTTTTACTGTCGCAAATTTTAATTACGCCAGGGATTGCCTTTTCTATAGTAAATTATTCAAAAAATAATTTTTTACTGTCGCAAATTTTAATTGCGCCAGGGATTGCCTTTTCTATAGTAAATTATTCAAAAAATAATTTCCTACTGTCGCAAATTTTAATTACGCCAGGGATTGCCCTTTCTATAGTAAATTATTCAAAAAATAATTTTCTGCTGTCGCAAATTTTAATTACGCCAGCGATGGCCCTTTCTATAGTAAATTATTCAAAAAATAATTTTCTACTGTCGCAAATTTTAATTACGCCAGGGATTGCCTTTTCTATAGTAAATTATTCAAAAAATAATTTTCTACTGTCGCAAATTTTAATTTCGCCAGGGATTGCCTTTACTATAGTAAATTATTCAAAAAATAATTTTCTACTGTCGCAAATTTTAATTACGCCAGGGATTGCCTTTTCTATAGTAAATAATTCAAAAAATAATTTTTTACTGTCGCAAATTTTAATTGCGCCAGGGATTGCCTTTTCTATAGTAAATTTTTCACAAATTAATTTTTTATTGTCGCAAATTTTAATTACGCCAGGGATTGCCTTTTCTATTGTAAATTATTCAAAAAATAATTTTTTACTGTCGCAAATTTCAAATCCGCCAGGGATTGCCTTTTATATAGTAAATTATTCAAAAAATAATTTTTTACTATCGCAAGTTTTAATTACGCCAGGGATTACCTTTTCTACAGTAAATTTTGCAAAAAATAATTTTTTACTGTCGCAAATTTTAATTGCGCTAGGGATTGCCTTTTCTATAGTAAACTTTTCATAAAATAATTTTCTACTGTCGCAAATTTTAATTGCGCCAGGGATTGCCTTTTCTACAGTAAATTTTTCAAAAACTAATTTTCAACTGTCGCAAATTTTAAATACGCCAGGGATTGCCTTTTCTATAGTAAATTATTCAAAAAATAATTTTTTACTATCGCAAGTTTTAATTGCGCCAGGGATTGCCTTTTCTACAGTAAATTTTGAAAAAAATAATTTTCTACTGCCGCAAATTTTAATTACGCCAGGTATTGCCTTTTCTATAGTAAATTATTCAAAAAATAATTTTTTACTGTCGCAAATTTTAAATACGCCAGGGATTGCCTTTTCTATAGTAAATTTTTCAAAAAATAATTTTTTACTGTCGCAAATTTTAATTGCGGAAGGGATTGCCTTTCTACAGTAAATTTTTCAAAAAATAATTTTTTACTGTCGCAAAAATAATTGCGCCAGGGATTGCCTTTTCTATAGTATATTTTTCAAAAACTAATTTTTTACTGTCGCAAATTTTAATTACGCCAGGGATTGCCTTTTCTATAGTAAATTATTCAAAAAATAATTTTATAATATCGCAAGTTTTAATTGCGCCAGGGATTGCCTTTTCTACAGTAAATTTTTCAAAAAATAATTTTTTACTGTGGCAAATTTCAAATCCGCCAGGGATTGCCTATTCTATAGTAAATTATTCAAAAAATAATTTTCTACTGTCGCAAATTTTAATTACGCCAGGGATTGCCTTTTCTATAGTCAATTGTTCAAAAAATAATTTTTTACTGTCGCAAATTTTAATTGCGCCAGGGATTGCCTTTTCTATAGTAACCTTTTCAAAAAATAGGTTTCTACTGTCGCAAATTTTAATTGCGCCAGGGATTGCCTTTCTACAGTAAATTTTTCAAAAAATAATTTTTTACTGTGGCAAATTTTAATTACGTCAGGGATTGCCTTTTCTATAGTAAATTATTCAAAAAATAATTTTTTACTGTCGCAAATTACAAATCCGCCAGGGATTGCCTTTTCTATAGTAAATTATTCAAAAAATAATTTTCTACTGTCGCAAATTTTAATTACGCCAGGGATTGCCTTTTCTATAGTAAATTATTCAAAAAATAATTTTCTACTGTCGCAAATTTTAATTACGCCAGGGATTGCCTTTTCTATAGTAAATTATTCAAAAAATAATTTTCAAATGTCGCAAATTTTAATTACGCCAGGGATTGCCTTTTCTATAGTAAATTATTCAAAAAATAATTTTTTACTCTCGCAAATTTCAATTTCGCCAGGTAAATTTTTCACAAATTAATTTTTTACTGTCGCAAATTTCAAATCCGCCAGGGATTGCCTTTTCTATAGTAAATTATTCAAAAAATAAATTTTTACTATCGCAAGTTTTAATTGCGCCAGGGATTGCCTTTTCTATAGTAAATTTTTCACAAATTAATTTTTTACTGTCGCAAATTTTAATTACGCCAGGGATTGCCTTTTCTATAGTAAATTATTCAAAAAATAATTTTCTACTGTCGCAAATTTTAATTACGCCAGGGATTGCCTTTTCTATAGTAAATAATTCAAAAAATAATTTTTTACTGTCGCAAATTTTAATTGCGCCAGGGATTGCCTTTTCTATAGTAAATTTTTCACAAATTAATTTTTTACTGTCGCAAATTTTAATTACGCCAGGGATTGCCTTTTCTATAGTAAATTATTCAAAAAATCATTTTTTACTGTCGCAAATTTTAATTGCGCCAGGGATTGCCTTTTCTTTAGTAAATTATTCAAAAAATAATTTCCTACTGTCGCAAATTTTAATTACGCCAGGGATTGCCCTTTCTACAGTAAATTATTCAAAAAATAATTTTCTACTGTCGCAAATTTTAATTACGCCAGCGATGGCCTTTTCTATAGTAAATTATTCAAAAAATAATTTTTTACTGTCGCAAATTTTAATTGCGCCAGGGATTGCCTTTTCTATAGTAAATTTTTCACAAATTAATTTTTTACTGTCGCAAATTTTAATTACTCCAGGGATTGCCTTTTCTATAGTAAATTATTCAAAAAATAATTTTCTACTGTCGCAAATTTTAATTACGCCAGGTATTGCCTTTTCTATAGTAAATTGTTCAAAAAATAATTTTCTACTGTCGCAAATTTTAATTACGCCAGGGATTGCCTTTTCTACAGTAAATTATTCAAAAAATAATTTTCTACTTTCGCGAATTTTAATTAGGACAGGGATTGCCTTTTATATAGTAAATTTTTCAAAAATTAATTTTATACTGTCGCAAATTTTAATTACGCCAGGGATTGCCTTTTCTATAGTAAATTATTCAAAAAATAATTTTTTACTGTCGCAAATTTTAAATCCGCCAGGGATTGCCTTTTATATAGTAAATTATTCAAAAAATAATTTTTTACTATCGCAAGTTTTAATTACGCCAAGGATTACATTTTCTACAGTAAATTTTGCAAAAAATAATTTTTTACAGTCGCAAATTTTAATTGCGCTAGGGATTGCCTTTTCTATAGTAAACTTTTCAAAAAATAATTTTCTACTGTCGCAAATTTTAATTGCGCCAGGGATTGCCTTTTCTACAGTAAATTTTTCAAAAACTAATTTTCAACTGTCGCAAATTTTAAATACGCCAGGGATTGCCTTTTCTATAGTAAATTATTCAAAAAATAATTTTTTACTATCGCAAGTTTTAATTGCGCCAGGGATTGTCTTTTCTACAGTAAATTTTGAAAAAAATAATTTTCTACTGTCGCAAATTTTAATTACGCCAGGGATTGCCTTTTCTATAGTAAATTATTCAAAAAATAATTTTTTACTGTCGCAAATTTTAAATACGCCAGGGATTGCCTTTTCTATAGTAAATTTTTCAACAAATAATTTTTTACTGTCGCAAATTATAATTGCGCCAGGGATTGCCTTTCTACAGTAAATTTTTCAAAAAATAATTTTTTACTGTCGCAAAAATAATTGCGCCAGGGATTGCCTTTTCTATAGTAAATTTTTCAAAAAATAATTTTATAATATCGCAAGTTTTAATTGCGCCAGGGATTGCCTTTTCTACAATAAATTTTGCAAAAAATAATTTTTTACTGTGGCAAATTTGAAATCCGCCAGGGATTGCCTATTCTATAGTAAATTATTCAAAAAATAATTTTCTACTGTCGCAAATTTTAATTACGCCAGGGATTGCCTTTTCTATAGTCAATTGTTCAAAAAATAATTTTTTACTGTCGCAAATTTTAATTGCGCCAGGGATTGCCTTTTCTATAGTAAACTTTTCAAAAAATAAGTTTCTACTGTCGCAAATTTTAATTGCGCCAGGGATTGCCTTTTCTACAATAAATTTTGCAAAAAATAATTTTTTACTGTGGCAAATTTGAAATCCGCCAGGGATTGCCTATTCTATAGTCAATTGTTCAAAAAATAATTTTTTACTGTCGCAAATTTTAATTGCGCCAGGGATTGCCTTTTCTATAGTAAATTATTCAAAAAATAATTTTCTACTGTCGCAAATTTTAATTACGCCAGGGATTGCCTTTTCTATAGTAAATTATTCAAAAAATAATTTTCTACTGTCGCAAATTTTAATTACGCCAGGGATTGCCTTTTCTATAGTAAATTATTCAAAAAATAATTTTCAACTGTCGCAAATTTTAATTACGCCAGGGATTGCCTTTTCTATAGTAAATTATTCAAAAAATAATTTTTTACTTTCGCAAATTTCAATTTCGCCAGGTAAATTTTTCACAAATTAATTTTTTACTGTCGCAAATTTCAAATCCGCCAGGGATTGCCTTTTCTATAGTAAATTATTCAAAAAATAATTTTTTACTATCGCAAGTTTTAATTGCGCCAGGGATTGCCTTTTCTACAGTAAATTATTCAAAAAATAATTTTTTACTGTCGCAAATTTTAAATACGCCAGGGATTGCCTTTTCTATAGTAAATTATTCAAAAAATAATTTTCTACTGTCGCAAATTTTAACTACGCCAGGGATTGCCTTTTCTATAGTAAATTATTCAAAAAATAATTTTATACTGTCGCAAATTTTAATTATGCCAGGGATTGCGTTTTCTATAGTAAATTTTGCAAAAAATAATTTTTTACTGTCGCAAATTTTAAGTGCGCCAGGGATTGCCTTTTCTATAGTAAATTATTCAAAAAATAATTTTTTACTATCGCAAGTTTTAATTGCGCCAGGGATTGCCTTTTCTATAGTAAATTATTCAAAAAATAATTTCCTACTGTCGCAAATTTTAATTACGCCAGGGATTGCCCTTTCTATAGTAAATTATTCAAAAAATAATTTTCTACTGTCGCAAATTTTAATTACGCCAGGGATGGCCTTTTCTATAGTAAATTATTCAAAAAATAATTTTTTACTGTCGCAAATTTTAATTGCGCCAGGGATTGCCTTTTCTATAGTAAATTTTTCACAAATTAATTTTTTACTGTCGCAAATTTTAATTACTCCAGGGATTGCCTTTTCTATAGTAAATTATTCAAAAAATAATTTTCTACTGTCGCAAATTTTAATTAAGCCAGGGATTGCCTTTTCTATAGTAAATTGTTCAAAAAATAATTTTCTACTGTCGCAAATTTTAATTACGCCAGGGATTGCCTTTTCTACAGTAAATTATTCAAAAAATAATTTTCTACTTTCGCGAATTTTAATTACGCCAGGGATTGCCTTTTATATAGTAAATTTTTCAAAAATTAATTTTATACTGTCGCAAATTTTAATTACGCCAGGGATTGCCTTTTCTATAGTAAATTATTCAAAAAATAATTTTTTACTGTCGCAAATTTTAAATATCCCAGGGATTGCCTTTTCTATAGTAAATTATTCAAAAACTAATTTTCTACTCTCGCAAATTTTAAGTGCGCCTTTTCTATAGTAAATTATTCAAAAAATAATTTTCAACTGTCGCAAATTGTAATTGCGCCAGGGATTGCCTTTTCTATAGTAAATTATTCAAAAAATAACTTTTTACTGTCGCAAATTTTAATTACGCCAGGGATTGCCTTTTCTATAGTAAATTATTCAAAAAATAATTTTCTACTGTCGCAAATTTTAATTACGCCAGGGATTGCCTTTTCGATAGTAAATTATTCAAAAAATAATTTTTTACTATCGCAAGTTTTAATTGCGCCAGGGATTGCCTTTTCTACAGTAAATTTTGCAAAAAACAATTTTTTACTGTTGCAAATTTTAATTGCGCCAGGGATTGCCTTTTCTATAGTAAATTATTCAAAAAATAATTTTCTACTGTCGCAAATTTTAATTACGCCAGGGATTGCCTTTTCTATAGTAAATTATTCAAAAAATAATTTTTTACTGTCGCAAATTTTAAATACGCCAGGGATTGCCTTTTCTATAGTAAATTATTCAAAAAATAATTTTCTACTGTCGCAAATTTTAATTACGCCAGGGATTGCCTTTTCTATAGTAAATTATTCAAAAAATAATTTTTTACTGTCGCAAATTTTAATTACGCCAGAAATTGCCTTTTCTATAGTAAATTATTCAAAAAATAATTTTTTACTGTCGCAAATTTTAAATACGCCAGGGATTGCCTTTTCTATAGTAAATTATTCAAAAAATAATTTTTTACTGTCGCAAATTTTAAATACGCCAGGGATTGCCTTTTCTATAGTAAATTATTCAAAAAATAATTTTCTACTGTCGCAAATTTTAATTACGCCAGGGATTGCCTTTTCTATAGTAAATTATTCAAAAAATAATTTTATACTGTCGCAAATTTTAATTGCGCCAGGGATTGCCTATTCTATAGTAAATTATTCAAAAAATAATTTTCTACTGTCGCAAATTTTAATTACGCCAGGGATTGCCTTTTATATAGTAAAATTATTCAAAAAATAATTTTCTACTTTCGCGAATTTTAATTACGCCAGGGATTGCCTTTTATATAGTAAATTTTTCAAAAATTAATTTTATACTGTCGCAAATTTTAATTACGCCAGGGATTGCCTTTTCTATAGTAAATTATTCAAAAAATAATTTTTTTACTGTCGCAAATTTTAAATATCCCAGGGATTGCCTTTTCTATAGTAAATTATTCAAAAACTAATTTTCTACTCTCGCAAATTTTAAGTGCGCCTTTTCTATAGTAAATTATTCAAAAAATAATTTTCAACTGTCGCAAATTGTAATTGCGCCAGGGATTGCCTTTTTTATAGTAAATTATTCAAAAAATAATTTTTTACTGTCGCAAATTTTAATTACGCCAGGGATTGCCTTTTTATATAGTAAATTATTCAAAAAATAATTTTCTACTGTCGCAAATTTTAATTACGCCAGGGATTGCCTTTTCGATAGTAAATTATTCAAAAAATAATTTTCAACTGTCGCAAATTGTAATTGCGCCAGGGATTGCCTTTTTTATAGTAAATTATTCAAAAAATAATTTTTTACTGTCGCAAATTTTAATTACGCCAGGGATTGCCTTTTTTATAGTAAATTATTCAAAAATTAATTTTCTACTGTCGCAAATTTTAATTACGCCAGGGATTGCCTTTTCGATAGTAAATTATTCAAAAAATAATTTTTTACTATCGCAAGTTTTAATTGCGCCAGGGATTGCCTTTTCTACAGTAAATTTTGCAAAAAAAATTTTTTACTGTTGCAAATTTTAATTGCGCCAGGGATTGCCTTTTCTATAGTAAATTATTCAAAAAATAATTTTCTACTGTCGCAAATTTTAATTACGCCAGGGATTGCCTTTTCTATAGTAAATTATTCAAAAAATAATTTTTTACTGTCGCAAATTTTAATTGCGCCAGGGATTGCCTTTTCTATAGTAAATTATTCAAAAAATAATTTTCTACTGTCGCAAATTTTAAATATCCCAGGGATTGCCTTTTCTATAGTAAATTTCTCACAAATTAATTTTTTACTGTCGCAAATTTTAAATACGCCAGAGATTGCCTTTTCTATAGTAAATTATTCAAAAAATAATTTTCTACTGTCGCAAATTTTAATTACGCCAGGGATTGCCTTTTCTATAGTAAATTATTCAAAAAATAATTTTATACTGTCGCAAATTTTAATTACGCCAGGGATTGCCTTTTCTATAGTAAATTATTCAAAAAATAATTTTCTACTGTCGCAAATTTTAATTACGCCAGGGATTGCCTTTTTCTATAGTAAATTATTCAAAAAATAATTTTTTACTGTCGCAAATTTTAAGTGCGCCAGGGATTGCCTTTTCTATAGTAAATTATTCAAAAAATAATTTTTTACTGTCGCAAATTTCAAATCCGCCAGGGATTGCCTCTTCTATAGTAAATTATTCTAAAAATAATTTTCTACTGTCGCAAATTTTAATTACGCCAGGGATTGCCTTTTCTATAGTAAATTATTCAAAAAATAATTTTTTACTGTAGCAAATTTTAATTACGCCAGAAATTTCCTTTTCTATAGTAAATTATTCAAAAAATAATTTTTTACTGTCGCAAATTTTAAATACGCCAAGGATTGCCTTTTCTATAGTAAATTATTCAAAAAATAATTTTTTACTGTCGCAAATTTTAAATACGCCAGGGATTGCCTTTTCTATAGTAAATTATTCAAAAAATAATTTTCTACTGTCGCAAATTTTAATTACGCCAGGGATTGCCTTTTCTATAGTAAAATTATTCAAAAAATAATTTTTTACTGTCGCAAATTTTAATTGCGCCAGGGATTGCCTTTTCTATAGTAAATTATTCAAAAAATAATTTTCTACTGTCGCAAATTTTAAATATCCCAGGGATTGCCTTTTCTATAGTAAATTTCTCACAAATTAATTTTTTACTGTCGCAAATTTTAAATACGCCAGAGATTGCCTTTTCTATAGTAAATTATTCAAAAAATAATTTTCTACTGTCGCAAATTTTAATTGCGCCAGGGATTGCCTTTTTCTATAGTAAATTATTCAAAAAATAATTTTTTACTGTCGCAAATTTTAATGGCGCCAGGGATTGCCTTTTCTATAGTAAACTTTTCAAAAAATAATTTTCTACTGTCGCAAATTTTAATTGCGCAGGGATTGCCTTTCTACAGTAAATTTTTCAAAAAATAATTTTTTACTGTCGCAAATTGTAATTGCGCCAGGGATGACCTTTTCTATGGTAAATTTTTCAAAAAATATTTTTTTACTGTCGCAAATTTTAATTGCGCCAGGGATTGCCTTTTCTATAGTAAATTATTCAAAAAATAATTTTCTACTCTCGCAAATTTTAATTACGCCAGGGATTGCCTTTTCTATAGTAAATTATTCAAAAAATAATTTTTACTGTCGCAAATTTCAAATCCGCCAGGGATTGCCTTTTCTATAGTAAATTATTCAAAAAATAATTTTCTACTGTAGCAAATTTTAATTACGCCAGGGATTGCCTTTTCTATAGTAAATTATTCAAAAAATAATTTTTTACTGTCGCAAATTTTAATTACGCCAGGGATTGCCTTTTCTATAGTAAATTATTCAAAAATAATTTTCTACTGTCGCAAATTTTAATTACGAAAGGGATGTGCCTTTTCTATAGTAAATTTTTCAAAAAATAATTTTTTACTGTCGCAAATTTTAAATATCCCAGGGATAGCCTTTTCTATAGTAAATTTCTCACAAATTAATTTCTTACTGTCCGCAAATTTTAATACGCCAGGGATTGCCTTTTCTATAGTAAATTATTCAAAAAATAATTTTCTACTGTCGCAAATTTTAAGTGCGCCAGGATTGCCTTTTCTATAGTAAATTATTCAAAAGAATAATTTTCTACTGTCGCAAATTTTAATTACGCCAGGGATTGCCTTTTCTATAGTAAATTATTCAAAAAATAATTTTTTACTGTCGCAAATTTTAATTACGCCAGGGATTGCCTTTTCTATAGTAAATTATTCAAAAAATAAGTTTTACTGTCGCAAATTTTAATTACGCCAGGGATTGCCTTTTCTATAGTAAATTATTCAAAAAATAATTTTTTACTATCGCAAGTTTTAATTGCGCCAGGGATTGCCTTTTCTACAGTAAATTTTGCAAAAAATAATTTTTTACTGTCGCAAATTTTAATTGCGCCAGGATTGCCTTTTCTATAGTAAACTTTTCAAAAAATAATTTTCTACTGTCGCAAATTTTAATTGCGCCAGGGGTTGCCTTGTACAGTAAAGTATTCAAAAAAATAATTTTTTACTGTCGCAATTTTAATTACGCCAGGGATGCCTTTTCTATAGTAAATTATTCAAAAAATACTTTTATACTGTCGCAAATTTTAATTACGCCAGGGATTGCCTTTTCTATAGTAAATTATTCAAAAAATAATTTTCTACTGTCTGCAAATTTTAAATACGCCAGGGATTGCCTTTTCTATAGTAAATTATTCAAAAAATAATTTTTTACTGTCGCAAATTTTAATTACGCCAGGGATTGCCTTTTCTATAGTAAATTATTCAAAAAATAATTTTTTACTGTCGCAAATTTTAATTACGCCAGGGATTGCCTTTTCTATTGTAAATTATTCAAAAAATAATTTTTTACTATCGCAAGTTTTAATTGCGCCAGGGATTGCCTTTTCTATAGTAAATTTTCACAAATTAATTTTTTACTGTCGCAAATTTTAATTACGCCAGGGATTGCCTTTTTTATAGTAAATTATTCAAAAAATAATTTTCTACTGTCGCAAATTTTAGATACGCCAGGGATTGCCTTATATATAGTAAATTTTTCAAAAAATAATTTTATACTGTCGCAAATTTTAATTACGCCATGGATTGCCTTTTCTATAGTAAATTATTCAAAAAATAATTTTCTACTGTCGCAAATTTTAATTACGCCAGGATTGCCTTTTCTATAGTAAATTTTGCAAAAAATAATTTTTTACTGTCGCAAATTTTAATTGCGCCAGGGATTGCCTTTTCTATAGTAAATTTTTCACAAATTAATTTTTTATTGTCGAAAATTTTAAATACGCCAGGGATTGCCTTTTTCTATAGTAAATTATTCAAAAAATAATTTTCTACTGTCGCAAATTTTAATTACGCCAGGGATTGCCTTTTCTATAGTAAATTATTCAAAAAATAATGTTTTACTCTCGCAAATTTCAATTTCGCAGGTAAATTTTTCACAAATTAATTTTTTACTGTCGCAAATTTTAAATACGCCAGGGATTGCCTTTTTCTATAGTAAATTATTCAAAAAATAATTTTTAACTGTCGCAAATTCTAATACGCCAGGGATTGCCTTTTCTACAGTAAATTTTTCAAAAAATAATTTTATACTGTCGCAAATTTTAAATACGCCAGGGATTGCCTCTTCTATAGTAAATTTTGCAAAAAATAATTTTTTACCTGTCGCAAATTTTAATTGCGCCAAGGATTGCCTTTTCTATAGTAAATTTTTCACAAATTAATTTTTTATTGTCGAAAATTTTAAATACGCCAGGGATTGCCTTTTCTATAGTAAATTTTTCAAAAAATTATTTTTTACTGTCGCAAATTTTAATTACGCCAGGGATTGCCTTTTCTACAGAAAATTTTTCAAAAAATAATTTTTACTGTCGCAAATTTTAATTAAGCCAGGGATTGCCTTTTCTACAGTAAATTTTCAAAAAATAATTTTTTACTGTCGCAAATTTTAAATACGCCAGGGATTGCCTTTTCTATAGTAAATTTTTCAAAAATTAATTTTTTACTCTCGCAAATTTCAATTTCGCCAGGTAAATTTTTCACAAATTAATTTTTTACTGTCGCAAATTTTAATTGCGCCAGGGATTGCCTTTTCTGTAGTAAATTTTTCAAAAATTAATTTTTTACTCTCGCAAATTTTAAATACGCCAGGGATTGCCTTTTCTATAGTAAATTATTCAAAAAATAATTTTTTACTGTCGCAAATTTTAAATACGCCAGGGATTGCCTTTTCTATAGTAAATTATTCAAAAAATAATTTTTTACTGTCGCAAATTTTAAATATCCCAGGGATTGCCTTTTCTATAGTAAATTTCTCACAAATTAATTTCTTACTGTTGCAAATTTTAAATACGCCAGGGATTGCATTTTCTATAGTAAATTATTCAAAAAATAATTGTCTACTGTCGCAAATTTTAATTACGCCAGGGATTGCCTTTTCTATAGTAAATTATTCAAAAAATAATTTTATACTGTCGCAAATTTTAATTACGCCAGGGATTGACTTTTCTATAGTAAATTATTCAAAAAATAATTTTTTACTGTCGCAAATTTTAATTACGCCAGGGATTGCCTTTTCTATAGTAAATTTTGCAAAAAATAATTTTTTACTGTCTCAAATTTTAATTACGCCAGGGATTGCCTTTTCTACAGTAAATTTTGCAAAAAATAATTTTTTACTGTCGCAAATTTTAATTACGCCAGGGATTGCCTTTTCTACAGTAAATTTTTCAAAAAATAATTTTTTACTGTCGCAAATTTTAATTGCGCCAGGGATTGCCTTTTCTACAGTAAATTTTTCAAAAACTAATTTTTTACTGTCGCAAATTTTAATTACGCCAGGGATTGCCTTTTCTACAGTAAATTTTTCAAAAACTAATTTTTTACTGTCGCAAATTTTAATTACGCCAGGGATTGCCTTTTCTATAGTAAATTTTTCAAAAATTAATTTTTTACTGTCGCAAATTTTAAATACGCCAGGGATTGCCTTTTCTATAGTAAATTTTCTCACAAATTAATTTCTTACTGTTGCAAATTTTAAATACGCCAGGGATTGCATTTTCTATAGTAAATTATTCAAAAAATAATTGTCTACTGTCGCAAATTTTAATTACGCCAGGGATTGCCTTTTCTATAGTAAATTTTTCAAAAATTAATTTTTTACTGTCGCAAATTTTAAATACGCCAGGGATTGCCTTTTGTATAGTAAATTTCTCACAAATTAATTTCTTACTGTTGCAAATTTTAAATACGCCAGGGATTGCATTTTCTATAGTAAATTATTCAAAAAATAATTGTCTACTGTCGCAAATTTTAATTACGCCAGGGATTGCCTTTTCTATAGTAAATTATTCAAAAAATATATTTTATACTGTCGCAAATTTTAATTACGCCAGGGATTGCCTTTTCTATAGTAAATTATTCAAAAAATAATTTCTACTGTCGCAAATTTTAATTACGCCAGGGATTGCCTTTTCTATAGTAAATTATTCAAAAAATAATTTTTTACTGTCGCAAATTTTAAAGTGCGCCAGGGATTGGCTTTTACTATAGTAAATTATTCAAAAAATAATTTTCAACTGTCGCAAATTTTAATTACGCCAGGGATTGCCTTTTCTATAGTAAATTATTCAAAAAAATAATTTTTTTACTCTCGCAAATTTCAATTTCGCCAGGTAAATTTTTCACAAATTAATTTTTTACTGTCGCAAATTTTAAATACGCCAGGGATTGCCTTTTCTATAGTAAATTATTCAAAAAATAATTTTTTACTGTCGCAAATTTTAAATATCCCAGGGATTGCCTTTTATATAGTAAATTTCTCACAAATTAATTTCTTACTGTCGCAAATTTTAAATACGCCAGGGATTGCCTTTTCTATAGTAAATTATTCAAAAAATAATTTTCTACTTTCGCAAATTTTAATTACGCCAGGGATTGCCTTTTCTATAGTAAATTATTCAAAAAATAATTTTATACTGTCGCAAATTTTAATTACGCCAGGGATTGCCTTTTCTATAGTAAATTATTCAAAAAATAATTTTCTACTGTCGCAAATTTTAACTTCGCCAGGGATTGCCTTTCCTATAGTAAATTATTCAAAAAATAATTTTTTACTGTCGCAAATTTTAAGTGCGCCAGGGATTGCCTTTTCTATAGTAAATTATTCAAAAAATAATTTTCAACTGTCGCAAATTTTAATTACGCCAGGGATTGCCTTTTCTATAGTAAATTATTCAAAAAATAATTTTCTACTGTCGCAAATTTTAACTTCGCCAGGGATTGCCTTTCCTATAGTAAATTATTAAAAAAATAATTTTTTACTGTCGCAAATTTTAAGTGCGCCAGGGATTGCCTTTTCTATAGTAAATTATTCAAAAAATAATTTTCAACTGTCGCAAATTTTAATTACGCCAGGGATTGCCTTTTCTATAGTAAATTATTAAAAAAATAATTTTATACTGTCGCAAATTTTAATTACGCCAGGGATTGCCTTTTCTATAGTAAATTATTCAAAAAATAATTTTCTACTGTCGCAAATTTTAACTTCGCCAGGGATTGCCTTTCCTATAGTAAATTATTCAAAAAATAATTTTTTACTGTCGCAAATTTTAAGTGCGCCAGGGATTGCCTTTTCTATAGTAAATTATTCAAAAAATAATTTTTTACTGTCGCAAATTTTAAATATCCCAGGGATTGCCTTTTCTATAGTAAATTTCTCACAAAATAATTTCTTACTGTCGCAAATTTTAAATACGCCAGGGATTGCCTTTTCTATAGTAAATTATTCAAAAAATAATTTTTTACTGTCGCAAATTTTAAATATACCAGGGATTGCCTTTTCTATAGTAAATTATTCAAAAAATAATTTTTTACTGTCGCAAATTTTAATTGCGCCAGGGATTGCCTTTTCTATAGCAAATTATTCAAAAATTAATTTTTTACTGTTGCAAATTTTAATTGCGCCAGGGATTGCCTTTTCTATAGTAAATTATTCAAAAAATAATTTTTTACTGTCGCAAATTTTAATTGCGCCAGGGATTGCCTTTTCTATAGTAAATTATTCAAAAAATAATTTTTTAGTATCGCAAGTTTTAATTGCGCCAGGGATTGCCTTTTCTACAGTAAATTTTGCAAAAAATAATTTTTTACTGTCGCAAATTTTAATTGCGCCAGGGATTGCCTTTTCTACAGTAAATTATTCAAAAAATAATTTTCTACTGTCGCAAATTTTAAATACGCCAGGGATTGCCTTTTCTATAGTAAATTATTCAAAAAATAATTTTTTTCTCTCGCAAATTTCAATTTCGCCAGGTAAATTTTTCACAAATAAATTTTTTACTGTCGCAAATTTTAAATACGCCAGGGATTGCCTTTTCTATAGTAAATTTCCAAAAAATAATTTTTTACTGTCGCAAATTTTAAATATCCCAGGGATTGCCTTTTCTATAGTAAATTTCTCACAAATTAATTTCTTACTGTCGCAAATTTTAAATACGCCAGGGATTGCCTTTTCTATAGTAAATTATTCAAAAAATAATTTTTTACTGTCGCAAATTTTAATTACGCCAGGGATTGCCTTTTCTATAGTAAATTATTCAAAAAATAATTTTTTACTGTCGCAAATTTTAATTACGCCAGGGATTGCCTTTTCTATAGTAAATTATTCAAAAAATAATTTTTTACTATCGCAAGTTTTAATTGCCGCAGAGATTGCATTTTCTACAGTAAATTTTGCAAAAAATAATTTTTTACTGTCGCAAATTTTAATTGCGCCAGGGATTGCCTTTTCTATAGTAAATTATTCAAAAAATAATTTTCTACTGTCGCAAATTTTAAATACGCCAGGGATTGCCTTTTCTATAGTAAATTATTCAAAAAATAATTTTTTACTGTCGCAAATTTTAATTGCGCCAGGGATTGCCTTTTCTACAGTAAATTATTCAAAAAATAATTTTTTACTGTCGCAAATTTTAAGTGCGCCAGGGATTGCCTTTTCTATAGTAAATTATTCAAAAAATAATTTTCTACTGTCGCAAATTTTAATTACGCCAGGGATTGCCTTTTCTATAGTAAATTATTCAAAAAATAATTTTTTACTGTCGCAAATTTTAAATACGCCAGGAATTGCCTTTTCTATAGTAAATTATTCAAAAAATAATTTTTTACTGTTGCAAATTTTAAATACGCCAGGGATTGCCTTTTCTATAGTAAATTATTCAAAAAATAATTTTCTACTGTCGCAAATTTTAATTACGCCAGGGATTGCCTTTTCTATAGTAAATTATTCAAAAAATAATTTTTTACTGTCGCAAATTTTAAATACGCCAGGGATTGCCTTTTCTATAGTAAATTTTTCAAAAAATAATGTTATACTGTCGCAAATATTAATTACGCCAGGGATTGCCTTTTCTATAGTAAATTTTGCAAAAAATAATTTTCTACTGTCGCAAATTTTAATTGCGCCAGGGATTGCCTTTTCTATAGTAAATTATTCAAAAAATAATTTTCTACTGTCGCAAATTTTAATTACGCCAGGGATTGCCTTTTCTATAGTAAATTATTCAAAAAATAATTTTCTACTGTCGCAAATTTTAATTACGCCAGGGATTGCCTTTCCTATAGTAAATTATTCAAAAAATAATTTTCTACTGTCGCAAATTTTAAATACGCCAGGGATTGCCTTTTCTATAGTAAATTTTTAAAAAAATAATTTTATACTGTCGCAAATTTTAATTACGCCAGGGATTGCCTTTTCTATAGTAAATTATTCAAAAAATAATTTTCTACTGTCGCAAATTTTAATTGCGCCAGGCATTGCCTTTTCTATAGTAAATTATTCAAAAAATAATTTTCTACTGTCGCAAATTTTAAATACGCCAGGGATTGCCTTTTCTATAGTAAATTATTCAAAAAATAATTTTTTACTGTCGCAAATTTTAAGTGCGCCAGGGATTGCCTTTTCTATAGTAAATTATTCAAAAAATAATTTTTTACTGTCGCAAATTTTAATTGCGCCAGGGATTGCCTTTTCTACAGTAAATTATTCAAAAAATAATTTTTTACTGTCGCAAATTTTAAGTGCGCCAGGGATTGCCTTTTCTATAGTAAATTATTCAAAAAATAATTTTCAACTGTCGCAAATTTTAATTACGCCAGGGATTGCCTTTTCTATAGTAAATTATTCAAAAAATAATTTTTTACTGTCGCAAATTTTAATTACGCCAGGGATTGCCTTTTCTATAGTAAATTAATCAAAAAATAATTTCTTACTGTCGCAAATTTTAAATACGCCAGGGATTGCCTTTTCTATAGTAAATTATTCAAAAAATAAGTTTTTATTGTCGCAAATTTTAATTGCGCCAGGGATTGCCTTTTCTATAGTAAACTATTCAAAAAATAATTTTATACTGTCGCAAATTTTAATTACGCCAGGGATTGCCTTTTCTATAGTAAATTATTCAAAAAATAATGTTTTACTGAGCCAAATTTTAAGTGCGCCAGGGATTGCCTTTTCTATAGTAAATTATTCAAAAAATAATTTTCTACTGTCGCAAATTTTAATTACGCCAGGGATTGCCTCTTCTATAGTAAATTATTCAAAAAATAATTTTATACTGTGGCAAATTTTAATTACGCCAGGGATTGCCTTTTCTATAGTAAATTATTCAAAAAATAATTTTTAACTGTCGCAAATTTTAAATAGGCCAGGGATTGCCTTTTCTACAGTTAATTTTTCAAAAAATAATTTTTTAATGTCGCAAATTTTAATTGCGCCAGGGATTGCCTTTTCTATAGTAAACTTTTCAAAAAATAATTTTCTACTGTCGCAAATTTTAATTGCGCCAGGGATTGCCTTTCTACAGTAAATTTTTCAAAAAATAATTTTTTACTGTCGCAAATTGTAATTGCGCCAGGGATTACCTTTTCTATAGTAAATTTTTCAAAAAATAATTTTTTACTGTCGCAAATTTTAATTGCGCCAGGGATTGCCTTTTCTATAGTAAATTATTCAAAAAATAATTTTCTACTGTCGCAAATTTTAATTACGCCAGGGATTGCCTTTTCTATAGTAAATTATTCAAAAAATAATTTTTTACTCTCGCAAATTTCAATTTCGCCAGGTAAATTTTTCCCAAATTAATTTTTTACTGTCGCAAATTTTAAATACGCCGGGGATTGCCTTTTCTATAGTAAATTATTCAAAAAATAATTTTTTACTGTCGCAAATTTCAAATATACCAGGGATTGCCTTTTCTATAGTAAATTTCTCACAAATTAATTTCTTACTGTCGCAAATTTTAAATACGCCAGGGATTGCTTTCTCTATAGTAAATTATTCAAAAAATAATTTTTTACTGTCGCAAATTTTAAATAGGCCAGGGATTGCCTTTTCTACAGTTAATTTTTCAAAAAATAATTTTTTAATGTCGCAAATATTAAATACGCCAGGGATTGCCTTTTCTATATGAAATTATTCAAAAAATAATTTTTTACTGTCGAAAATTTTAAATACGCCAGGGATTGCCTTTTCTATAGTAAATTTTGCACAAAATAATTTTTTACTGTCGCAAATTTTAAATAGGCCAGGGATTGCCTTTTCTACAGTTAATTTTTCAAAAAATAATTTTTTAATGTCGCAAATTTTAATTGCGCCAGGGATTGCCTTTTCTATAGTAAACTTTTCAAAAAATAATTTTCTACTGTCGCAAATTTTAATTGCGCCAGGGATTGCCTTTCTACAGTAAATTTTTCAAAAAATAATTTTTTACTGTCGCAAATTGTAATTGCGCCAGGGATTACCTTTTCTATAGTAAATTTTTCAAAAAATAATTTTTTACTGTCGCAAATTTTAATTGCGCCAGGGATTGCCTTTTCTATAGTAAATTATTCAAAAAATAATTTTCTATTGTCGCAAATTTTAATTACGCCAGGGATTGCCTTTTCTATAGTAAATTATTCAAAAAATAATTTTTTACTCTCGCAAATTTCAATTTCGCCAGGTAAATTTTTCACAAATTAATTTTTTACTGTCGCAAATTTTAAATACGCCAGGGATTGCCTTTTCTATAGTAAATTATTCAAAAAATAATTTTTTACTGTCGCAAATTTTAAATATACCAGGGATTGCCTTTTCTATAGTAAATTTCTCACAAATTAATTTCTTACTGTTGCAAATTTTAAATACGCCAGGGATTGCCTTTTCTATAGTAAATTATTCAAAAAATAATTTTTTACTGTCGCAATTTTTAAATAGGCCAGGGATTGCCTTTTCTACAGTTAATTTTTCAAAAAATAATTTTTTAATGTCGCAAATATTAAATACGCCAGGGATTGCCTTTTCTATATGAAATTATTCAAAAAATAATTTTTTACTGTCGAAAATTTTAAATACGCCAGGGATTGTCTTTTCTATAGTAAATTTTGCACAAATTAATTTTTTACTGTCGCAAATTTTAAATACGCCAGGGATTGCCTTTTCTGTAGTAAATTATTCAAAAAATAATTTTTAACTGTCGCAAATTCTAAATACGCCAGGGATTGCCTTTTCTACAGTAAATTTTTCAAAAAATAATTTTATGCTGTCGCAAATTTTAAATACGCCAGGGATTGCCTCTTCTATAGTAAATTTTTCAAAAAATAATTTTTTACTGTCGCAAATTTTAATTGCGCCAAGGATTGCCTTTTCTATAGTAAATTTTTCACAAATTAATTTTTTACTGTCGAAAATTTTAATTAGGCCAGGGATTGCCTTTTCTATAGTAAATTTTTCAAAAAATAATTTTTTACTCTCGCAAATTTTAATTACGCCAGGGATTGCCTTTTCTACAGAAAATTTTTCAAAAAATAATTTTTTACTGTCGCAAATTTTAATTACGCCAGGGATTGCCTTTTCTACAGTAAATTTTTAAAAAAATAATTTTTTACTGTCGCAAATTTTAAATACGCCAGGGATTGCCTTTTCTATAGTAAATTTTTCAAAAATTAATTTTTTACTCTCGCAAATTTCAATTTCGCCAGGTAAATTTTTCACAAATTAATTTTTTACTGTCGCAAATTTTAAATACGCCAGGGATTGCCTTTTCTATAGTAAATTATTCAAAAAATAATTTTTTACTGTCGCAAATTTTAAATATACCAGGGATTGCCTTTTCTATAGTAAATTTCTCACAAATTAATTTCTTACTGTTGCAAATTTTAAATACGCCAGGGATTGCCTTTTCTATAGTAAATTATTCAAAAAATAATTTCCTACTGTCGCAAATTTTAAATACGCCAGGGATTGCCTTTTCTATAGTAAATTTTTCAAAAAATAATTTTTTACTGTCGCAAATTTTAATTGCGCCAGGGATTGCCTTTTCTATAGTAAATTATTCAAAAAATAATTTTTTACTGTCGCAAATTTTAAATACGCCAGGGATTGCCTTTTCTATAGTAAATTATTCAAAAAATAATTTTTTACTGTCGCAAATTTTAAATACGCCAGGGATTGCCTTTTCTATAGTAAATTATTCAAAAAATAATTTTTTTACTGTCGCAAATTTTAAATACGCAGGGATTGCCTTTTCTGTAGTAAATTTTTCACAAATTAATTTTTTACTGTCGCAAATTTTAAATACGCAGGGATTGCCTTTTCTATAGTAAATTATTCAAAAAATAATTTTTTACTGTCGCAAATTTTAAATATACCAGGGATTGCCTTTTCTATAGTAAATTCTAACAAATTAATTTCTTACTGTTGCAAATTTTAAATACGCCAGGGATTGCCTTTTCTATAGTAAATTATTCAAAAAATAATTTTTTACTGTCGCAAATTTTAAATAGGCCAGGGATTGCCTTTTCTATAGTAAATTTTTCAAAAAATAATTTTTTACTGTCGCAAATTTTAATTACGCCAGGGATTGCCTTTTCTACAGAAAATTTTTCAAAAAATAATTTTTTACTGTCGCAAATTTTAATTACGCCAGGGATTGCCTTTTCTACAGTAAATTTTTAAAAAAATTATTTTTTACTGTCGCAAATTTTAAATACGCCAGGGATTGCCTTTTCTATAGTAAATTTTTCAAAAATTAATTTTTTACTCTCGCAAATTTCAATTTCGCCAGGTAAATTTTTCACAAATTAATTTTTTACTGTCGCAAATTTTAAATACGCCAGGGATTGCCTTTTCTATAGTAAATAATTCAAAAAATAATTTTTTACTGTCGCAAATTTTAAATATCCCAGGGATTGCCTTTTCTATAGTAAATTTCTCACAAATTTAATTTCTTACTGTCGCAAATTTTAAATACGCCAGGGATTGCCTTTTCTATAGTAAATTATTTAAAAAATAATTTTTACTGTCGCAAATTTTAATTACGCCAAGGATTGCCTTTTATATAGTAAATTATTCAAAAAATAATTTTTTACTGTCGCAAATTTTAATTGCGCCAGGGATTGCCTTTTCTATAGTAAATTATTCAAAAAATAATTTTTACTGTCGCAAATTTTAATTGCGCCAGGGATTGCCTTTTCTATAGTAAATTATTCAAAATATTAATTTTTTACTGTCGAAAATTTTAATTACGCCAGGGATTGCCTTTTCTATAGTAAATTTTGCAAAAAATAATTTTTTACTGTCGCAAATTTTAATTACGCCAGGGATTACCTTTTCTACAGTAAATTTTTCAAAAAATAATTTTTTACTGTCGCAAATTTTAATTGCGCCAGGGATTGCCTTTTCTACAGTAAATTTTTCCAAAACTAATTTTTTACTGTCGCAAATTTTAATTACGCCAGGGATTGCCTTTTCTATAGTAAATTTTTCAAAAATTAATTTTTTACTGTCGCAAATTTTAAATACGCCAGGGATTGCCTTTTCTATAGTAAATTTTGCAAAAAATAATTTTTTACTGTCGCAAATTTTAATAGCGCCAGGGATTCCCTTTTCTATAGTAAATTTTACACAAATTAATTTTTACTGTCGCAAATTTTAATTGCGCCAGGGATTGCCTTTTCTGTAGTAAATATTTCAAAAATTAATTTTTGACTGTCGGAAATTTTAAATACGCCAGGGATTGCCTTTTCTATAGTAAATTATTCAAAAAATAATTTTTTACTGTCGCAAATTTTAAATACGCAAGGGATTGCCTTTTCTATAGTAAATTATTCAAAAAATAATTTTTTACTGTCGCAAATTTTAAATATCCCAGGGATTGCCTTTTCTATAGTAAATTATTCAAAAAATAATTTTCTACTGTCGCAAATTTTAATTACGCCAGGGATTGCCTTTTCTATAGTAAATTATCCAAAAAATAATTTTCTACTGTCGCAAATTTTAATTACGCCAGGGATTGCCTTTTCTATGGTAAATTATTCAAAAATAATTTTCTACTTTCGCAAATTTTAATTACGCCAGGGATTGCCTTTTCTATAGTAAATTATTCAAAAAATAACTTTCTACTGTCGCAAATTTTAATTACGCCAGGGAGTGCCTTTTCTATAGTAAATTATTCAAAAAATAATTTTTTACTGTCGCAAATTTTAAATACGCCAGGGATTGCCTTTTCTATAGTAAATTATTCAAAAAATAATTTTTTACTGTCGCAAATTTTAAATACGCCAGGGATTGCCTTTTCTATAGTAAATTATTCAAAAAATAATTTTCTACTGTCGCAAATTTTAATTACGCCAGGGATTGCCTTTTCTATAGTAAATTATTCAAAAAATAATTTTTTACTGTCGCAAATTTTAAGTGCGCCAGGGATTGCCTTTTCTATAGTAAATTTTTCAAAAAATAATGTGTATACTGTCGCAAATATTAATTACGCCAGGGATTGCCTTTTCTATAGTAAATTTTGCAAAAAATAATTTTCTACTTTCGCAAATTTTAATTGCGCCAGGGATTGCCTTTTCTATAGTAAATTATTCAAAAAATAATTTTCTACAGTCGCAAATTTTAATTACGCCAGGGATTGCCTTTTCTATAGTAAATTATTCAAAAAATAATTTTTTACTGTCGCAAATTTTAAATACGCCAGGGATTGCCTTTTCTATAGTAAATTATTCAAAAAATAATTTTCTACTGTCGCAAATTTTAATTACGCCAGGGATTGCCTTTTCTATAGTAAATTATTCAAAAAATAATTTTTTACTGTCGCAAATTTTAATTGCGCCAGGGATTGCCTTTTCTATAGTAAATTATTCAAAAAATAATTTTTTACTGTCGCAAATTTTAATTGCGCCAGGGATTGCCTTTTCTATAGTAAATTATTCAAAATATTAATTTTTTACTGTCGAAAATTTTAATTACGCCAGGGATTGCCTTTTCTATAGTAAATTTTGCAAAAAATAATTTTTTACTGTCGCAAATTTTAATTACGCCAGGATTACCTTTTCTACAGTAAATTTTTCAAAAAATAATTTTTTACTGTCGCAAATTTTAATTGCGCCAGGGATTGCCTTTTCTACAGTAAATTTTTCAAAAACTAATTTTTTACTGTCGCAAATTTTAATTACGCCAGGGATTGCCTTTTCTATAGTAAATTTTTCAAAAATTAATTTTTTACTGTCGCAAATTTTAAATACGCCAGGGATTGCCTTTTCTATAGTAAATTTTGCAAAAAATAATTTTTTACTGTCGCAAATTTTAATAGCGCCAGGGATTCCCTTTTCTATAGTAAATTTTACACAAATTAATTTTTTACTGTCGCAAATTTTAATTGCGCCAGGGATTGCCTTTTCTGTAGTAAATATTTCAAAAATTAATTTTTGACTGTCGGAAATTTTAAATACGCCAGGGATTGCCTTTTCTATAGTAAATTATTCAAAAAATAATTTTTTACTGTCGCAAATTTTAAATACGCAAGGGATTGCCTTTTCTATAGTAAATTATTCAAAAAATAATTTTTTACTGTCGCAAATTTTAAATATCCCAGGGATTGCCTTTTCTATAGTAAATTATTCAAAAAATAATTTTCTACTGTCGCAAATTTTAATTACGCCAGGGATTGCCTTTTCTATAGTAAATTATCCAAAAAATAATTTTCTACTGTCGCAAATTTTAATTACGCCAGGGATTGCCTTTTCTATAGTAAATTATTCAAAAAATAATTTTCTACTTTCGCAAATTTTAATTACGCCAGGGATTGCCTTTTCTATAGTAAATTATTCAAAAAATAACTTTCTACTGTCGCAAATTTTAATTACGCCAGGGAGTGCCTTTTCTATAGTAAATTATTCAAAAAATAATTTTTTACTGTCGCAAATTTTAAATACGCCAGGGATTGCCTTTTCTATAGTAAATTATTCAAAAAATAATTTTTTACTGTCGCAAATTTTAAATACGCCAGGGATTGCCTTTTCTATAGTAAATTATTCAAAAAATAATTTTCTACTGTCGCAAATTTTAATTACGCCAGGGATTGCCTTTTCTATAGTAAATTATTCAAAAAATAATTTTTTACTGTCGCAAATTTTAAGTGCGCCAGGGATTGCCTTTTCTATAGTAAATTTTTCAAAAAATAATGTGTATACTGTCGCAAATATTAATTACGCCAGGGATTGCCTTTTCTATAGTAAATTTTGCAAAAAATAATTTTCTACTTTCGCAAATTTTAATTGCGCCAGGGATTGCCTTTTCTATAGTAAATTATTCAAAAAATAATTTTCTACAGTCGCAAATTTTAATTACGCCAGGGATTGCCTTTTCTATAGTAAATTATTCAAAAAATAATTTTTTACTGTCGCAAATTTTAAATACGCCAGGGATTGCCTTTTCTATAGTAAATTATTCAAAAAATAATTTTCTACTGTCGCAAATTTTAATTACGCCAGGGATTGCCTTTTCTATAGTAAATTATTCAAAAAATAATTTTCTACTGTCGCAAATTTTAAATACGCCAGGGATTGCCTTTTCTATAGTAAATTTTTCAAAAAATAATTTTATACTGTCGCAAATTTTAATTACGCCAGGGATTGCCTTTTCTATAGTAAATTATTCAAAAAATAATTTTCTACTGACGCAAATTTTAATTGCGCCAGGGATTGCCTTTTCTATAGTAAATTATTCAAAAAATAATTTTCTACTGTCGCAAATTTTAATTACGCCAGGGATTGCCTTTTCTATAGTAAATTATTCAAAAAATAATTTTTTACTGTCGCAAATTTTAAGTGCGCCAGGGATTTCCTTTTCTATAGTAAATTATTCAAAAAATAATTTTATACTGTCGCAAATTTTAATTACGCCAGGGATTGCCTTTTCTATAGTAAATTATTCAAAAAATAATTTTTTACTGTCGCAAATTTTAATTGCGCCAGGGATTGCCTTTTCTATAGTAAATTATTCAAAAAATAATTTTCTTCTGTCCCAAATTTTAATTACGCCAGGGATTGCCTTTTCTATAGTAAATTATTCAAAAAATAATTTTTTACTGTCGCAAATTTTAATTGCGCCAGGGATTGCCTTTTCTACAGTAAATTATTTAAAAAAATTTTTTTTTACTGTCGCAAATTTTAAGTGCGCCAGGGATTGCCTTTTCTATAGTAAATTATTCAAAAAATAATTTTCAACTGTCGCAAATTTTAATTACGCCAGGGATTGCCTTTTCTATAGTAAATTATTCAAAAAATAATTTTTTACTGTCGCACATTTTAATTACGCCAGGGATTGCCTTTTCTATAGTAAATTATTCAAAAAATAATTTCTTACTGTCGCAAATTTTAAATACGCCAGGGATTGCCTTTTCTATAGTAAATTATTCAAAAAATAATTTTTTACTGTCGCAAATTTTAATTGCGCCAGGGATTGCCTTTTCTATAGTAAATTATTCAAAAAATAATTTTATACTGTCGCAAATTTTAATTACGCCAGGGATTGCCTTTTCTATAGTAAATTACTCAAAAAATAATTTTTTACTGAGGCAAATTTTAAGTGCGCCAGGGATTGCCTTTTCTATAGTAAATTATTCAAAAAATAATTTTCTACTGTCGCAAATTTTAATTACGCCAGGGATTGCCTTTTCTATAGTAAATTATTCAAAAAATAATTTTATACTGTCGCAAATTTTAATTACGCCAGGGATTGCCTTTTCTATAGTAAATTATTCAAAAAATAATTTTTTACTGTCGCAAATTTTAATTGCGCCAGGGATTGCCTTTTCTATAGTAAATTATTCAAAAAATAATTTTCTACTGTCGCAAATTTTAATTACGCCAGGGATTGCCTTTTCTATAGTAAATTATTCAAAAAATAATTTTCTAATGTCGCAAATTTTAATTACGCCAGGGATTGCCTTTTCTATAGTAAATTATTCAAAAAATAATTTTTTACTGTCGTAAATTTTAAGTGCGACAGGGATTGCCTTTTCTATAGTAAATTATTCAAAAAATAATTTTTTACTGTCGCAAATTTTAAGTGCGCCAGGGATTGCCTTTTCTATAGTAAATTATTCAAAAAATAATTTTCAATTGTCGCAAATTTTAATTACGCCAGGGATTGCCTTTTCTATAGTAAATTATTCAAAAAATAATTTTTTACTCTCGCAAATTTCAATTTCGCCAGGGATTGCCTTTTCTATAGTAAATTATTCAAAAAATAATTTTCTACTGTCGCAAATTTTAATTACGCCAGGGATTGCCTTTTCTATAGTAAATTGTTCAAAAAATAATTTTTTACTGTCGCAAATTTTTAGTGCGCCAGGGATCGCCTTTTCTATAGTAAATTATTCAAAAAATAATTTTATACTGTCGCAAATTTTAATTACGCCAGGGATTGCCTTTTCTATAGTAAATTATTCAAAAAATAATTTTTTACTGTCGCAAATTTTAATTGCGCCAGGGATTGCCTTTTCTATAGTAAATTATTCAAAAAATAATTTTCTACTGTCGCAAATTTTAATTACGCCAGGGATTGCCTTTTCTATAGTAAATTATTCAAAAAATAATTTTCTAATGTCGCAAATTTTAATTACGCCAGGGATTGCCTTTTCTATAGTAAATTATTCAAAAAATAATTTTTTACTGTCGTAAATTTTAAGTGCGACAGGGATTGCCTTTTCTATAGTAAATTATTCAAAAAATAATTTTTTACTGTCGCAAATTTTAAGTGCGCCAGGGATTGCCTTTTCTATAGTAAATTATTCAAAAAATAATTTTCAATTGTCGCAAATTTTAATTACGCCAGGGATTGCCTTTTCTATAGTAAATTATTCAAAAAATAATTTTTTACTCTCGCAAATTTCAATTTCGCCAGGTAAATTTTTCACAAATTAATTTTTTACTGTCGCAAATTTTAAATACGCCAGGGATTGCCTTTTCTATAGTAAATTATTCAAAAAATAATTTTTTACTGTCGCAAATTTTAAATATCCCAGGGACTGACTTTTCTATAGTAAATTTCTCACAAATTAATTTGTTACTTTCGCAAATTTTAAATACGCCAGGGATTGCCTTTTCTATAGTAAATTATTCAAAAAATAATTTTCTACTGTCGCAAATTTTAATTACGCCAGGGATTGCCTTTTCTATAGTAAATTATTCAAAAAATAATTTTTTACTGTCGCAAATTTTAATTGCGCCAGGGATTGCCTTTTCTATAGTAAATTATTCAAAAAATAATTTTTTACTGTCGCAAATTGTAATTGCGCCAGGGATTACCTTTTCTATAGTAAATTTTTCAAAAAATAATTTTTTACTGTCGCAAATTTTAATTACGCCAGGGATTGCCTTTTCTATAGTAAATTATTCAAAAAATAATTTTCTACTGTCGCAAATTTTAATTACGCCAGGGATTGCCTTTTCTATAGTAAATTATTCAAAAAATAATTTTATACTGTCGCAAATTTTAATTACGCCAGGGATTGCTTTTTCTATATTAAATTTTGCAAAAAATAATTTTTTACTGTTGCAAATTTTAATTGCGCCAGGGATTGCCTTTTCTATAGTAAATTATTCAAAAAATAATTTTATACTGTCGCAAATTTTAATTACGCCAGGGATTGCCTTTTCTATAGTAAATTATTCAAAAATAATTTTCTACTGTCGCAAATTTTAATTACGCCAGGGATTGCCTTTTCTATAGTAAATTATTCAAAAAATAATTTTTTACTGTCGCAAATTTTAAGTGCGCCAGGGATTGCCTTTTCTATAGTAAATTATTCAAAAAATAATTTTATACTGTCGCAAATTTTAATTACGCCAGGGATTGCCTTTTCTATAGTAAATTATTCAAAAAATAATTTTCTACTGTCGCAAATTTTAATTACGCCAGGGATTGCATTTTCTATAGTAAATTATTCAAAAAATAATTTTCTACTGTCGCAAATTTTAATTACGCCAGGGATTGCCTTTTCTATAGTAAATTATTCAAAAAATAATTTTCTACTGTCGCAAATTTTAATTACGCCAGGGATTGCCTTTTCTATAGTAAATTTTTCAAAAAATAATTTTTTACTGTCGCAAATTTTAAATATCCCAGGGATTGCCTTTTCTATAGTAAATTTCTCACAAATTAATTTTTTACTGTCGCAAATTTTAAATACGACAGGGATTGCCTTTTCTATTGTAAATTATTCAAAAAATAATTTTATACTGTCGCAAATTTTAATTACGCCAGGGATTGCCTTTTCTATATTAAATTTTGCAAAAAATAATTTTTTACTGTCGCAAATTTTAATTGCGCCAGGGATTGCCTTTTCTATAGTAAATTATTCAAAAAATAATTTTATACTGTCGCAAATTTTAATTACGCCAGGGATTGCCTTTTCTATAGTAAATTATTCAAAAAATAATTTTCTACTCTCGCAAATTTTAATTACGCGAGGGATTGCCTTTTCTATAGTAAATTATTCAAAAAATAATTTTATACTGTCGCAAATTTTAATTACGCCAGGGATTGACTTTTCTATAGTAAGTTATTCAAAAAATAATTTTCTACTGTCGCAAATTTTAATTACGCCAGGGATTGCCTTTTCTATAGTAAATTATTCAAAACATAATTTTTTACTGTAGCAAATTTTAAGTGCGCCAGGGATTGCCTTTTCTATAGTAAATTAGTCAAAAAATAATTTTATACTGTCGCAAATTTTAATTACGCCAGGGATTGCCTTTTCTATAGTAAATTATTCAAAAAATAATTTTCTACTGTTGCAAATTTTAATTACGCCAGGGATTGCATTTTCTATAGTAAATTATTCAAAATATAATTTTCTACTGTCGCAAATTTTAATTACGCCAGGGATTGCCTTTTCTATAGTAAATTATTCAAAAAATAATTTTCTACTGTCGCAAATTTTAATTACGCCAGGGATTGCCTTTTCTATAGTAAATTATTCAAAAAATAATTTTTTACTGTCGCAAATTTCAAATCCGCTAGGGATTGCCTTTTCTATAGTAAATTGTTCAAAAAATAATTTTTTACTATCGCAAGTTTTAATTGCGCCAGCGATTGCCTTTTCTACAGTAAGTTTTGCAAAAAATAATTTTTTACTGTCGCAAATTTTAATTGCGCCAGGGATTGCCTTTTCTATAGTAAAATATTCAAAAAATAATTTTCTACTGTCGCAAATTTTAATTGCGCCAGGCATTGCCTTTCTACAGTAAATTTTTCAAAAAATAATTTTTTACTGTCGCAAATTGTAATTGCGCCAGGGATTACCTTTTATATAGTAAATTATTCAAAAAATAATTTTTTACTGTCGCAAATTTCAAATCCGCCAGGGTTTGCCTTTTCTACAGTAAATTTTGCAAAAAATAATTTTATACTGTCGCAAATTTTAATTACACCAGGGATTGCCTTTTCTATAGTAAATTATTCAAAAAATAATTTTCTACTGTCGCAAATTTTAATTACGCCAGGGATTTCCTTTTCTATAGTAAATTATTCAAAAAATAATTTTCTACTGTCGCAAATTTTAATTACGCCAGGGATTGCCTTTTCTACAGTAAATTTTTCAAAAATTAATTTTATACTGTCGCAAATTTTAAATACGCCAGGAATTGCCTTTTCTATAGTAAATTTTGCAAAAAATAATTTTTTACTGTCGCAAATTTTAATTGCGCCAGGGATTGCCTTTTCTATAGTAAATTATTCAAAAAATAAATTTTCAACTGTCGCAAATTTTAATTACGCCAGGGATTGCCTTTTCTATAGTAAATTATTCAAAAAATAATTTTATACTTTCGCAAATTTTAATTACGCCAGGGATTGCCTTTTCTATAGTAAATTATTCAAAAAATAATTTTCTACTGTCGCAAATATTAATTACGCCAGGGATTGCCTTTTCTATAGTAAATTATTCAAAAAATAATTTTCTACTGTCGCAAATTTTAATTACGCCAGGGATTGCCTTTTCTATAGTAAATTTTTCAAAAAATAATTTTTTACTGTCGCAAATTTTAAATATCCCAGGAATTGCCTTTTCTATAGTAAATTTCTCACAAATTAATTTTTTACTGTCGCAAATTTTAAATACGCCAGGGATTGCCTTTTCTATAGTAAATTATTCAAAAAATAATTTTTTACTGTCGCAAATTTTAATTGCGCCAGGGATTGCCTTTTCTATAGTAAATTATTCAAAAAATAATTTTCTACTGTCGCAAATTTTAATTACGCCAGGGATTGCCTTTTCTATAGTAAATTATTCAAAAAATAATTTTTTACTGTCGCAAATTTTAATTACGCCAGGGATTGCCTTTTCTATAGTAAATTATTCAAAAAATAATTTTCTACTGTCGCAAGGGATTGCCTTTTCTATAGTAAACTTTTCAAAAAATAATTTTCTACTGTCGCAAATTTTAATTGCGCCAGGGATTGCCTTTCTACAGTAAATTTTTCAAAAAATAATTTTTTACTGTCGCAAATTGTAATTGCGCCAGGGATTACCTTTTCTATAGTAAATTATTCAAAAAATAATTTTTTACTGTCGCAAATTTCAAATCCGCCAGGGTTTGCCTTTTCTACAGTAAATTTTGCAAAAAATAATTTTATACTGTCGCAAATTTTAATTACGCCAGGGATTGCGTTTTCTATAGTAAATTATTCAAAAAATAATTTTCTACTGTCGCAAATTTTAATTACGCCAGGGATTGCCTTTTCTATAGTAAATTATTCAAAAAATAATTTTCTACTGTCGCAAATTTTAATTACGCCAGGGATTGCCTTTTCTACAGTAAATTTTTCAAAAATTAATTTTATACTGTTGCAAATTTTAAATACGCCAGGGATTGACTTTTCTATAGTAAATTTTGCAAAAAATAATTTTTTACTGTCGCAAATTTTAATTGCGACAGGGATTGCCTTTTCTATAGTAAATTATTCAAAAAATAATTTTTTACTGTCGCAAATTTTAATTACGCCAGGGATTGCCTTTTCTATAGTAAATTATTCAAAAAATAATTTTCTACTGTCGCAAATTTTAATTACGCCAGGGATTGCCTGTTCTATAGTAAATTATTCATAAAATAATTTTTTACTATCGCTAGTTTTAATTGCGCCAGGGATTGCCTTTTCTATAGTAAATTATTCAAAAAATAATTTTTTACTGTCGCAAATTTCAAATCCGCTAGGGATTGCCTTTTCTATAGTAAATTGTTCAAAAAATAATTTTTTACTGTCGCAAATTTTAATTACGCCAGGGATTGCCTTTTCTATAGTAAATTTTTCAAAAAATAATTTTTTACTGTCGCAAATTTTAAATATCCCAGGAATTGCCTTTTCTATAGTAAATTTCTCACAAATTAATTTTTTACTGTCGCAAATTTTAAATACGCCAGGGATTGCCTTTTCTATAGTAAATTATTCAAAAAATAATTTTTTACTGTCGCAAATTTTAATTGCGCCAGGGATTGCCTTTTCTATAGTAAATTATTCAAAAAATAATTTTCTACTGTCGCAAATTTTAATTACGCCAGGGATTGCCTTTTCTATAGTAAATTATTCAAAAAATAATTTTTTACTGTCGCAAATTTTAATTACGCCAGGGATTGCCTTTTCTATAGTAAATTATTCAAAAAATAATTTTCTACTGTCGCAAGGGATTGCCTTTTCTATAGTAAACTTTTCAAAAAATAATTTTCTACTGTCGCAAATTTTAATTGCGCCAGGGATTGCCTTTCTACAGTAAATTTTTCAAAAAATAATTTTTTACTGTCGCAAATTGTAATTGCGCCAGGGATTACCTTTTCTATAGTAAATTATTCAAAAAATAATTTTTTACTGTCGCAAATTTCAAATCCGCCAGGGTTTGCCTTTTCTACAGTAAATTTTGCAAAAAATAATTTTATACTGTCGCAAATTTTAATTACGCCAGGGATTGCGTTTTCTATAGTAAATTATTCAAAAAATAATTTTCTACTGTCGCAAATTTTAATTACGCCAGGGATTGCCTTTTTCTATAGTAAATTATTCAAAAAATAATTTTCTACTGTCGCAAATTTTAATTACGCCAGGGATTGCCTTTTCTACAGTAAATTTTTCAAAAATTAATTTTATACTGTTGCAAATTTAAATACGCCAGGGATTGACTTTTCTATAGTAAATTTTGCAAAAAATAATTTTTTACTGTCGCAAATTTTAATTGCGACAGGGATTGCCTTTTCTATAGTAAATTATTCAAAAAATAATTTTTTACTGTCGCAAATTTTAATTACGCCAGGGATTGCCTTTTCTATAGTAAATTATTCAAAAAATAATTTTCTACTGTTGCAAATTTTAATTACGCCAGGGATTGCATTTTCTATAGTAAATTATTCAAAATATAATTTTCTACTGTCGCAAATTTTAATTACGCCAGGGATTGCCTTTTCTATAGTAAATTATTCAAAAAATAATTTTCTACTGTCGCAAATTTTAATTACGCCAGGGATTGCCTTTTCTATAGTAAATTATTCAAAAAATAATTTTTTACTGTCGCAAATTTCAAATCCGCTAGGGATTGCCTTTTCTATAGTAAATTGTTCAAAAAATAATTTTTTACTATCGCAAGTTTTAATTGCGCCAGCGATTGCCTTTTCTACAGTAAGTTTTGCAAAAAATAATTTTTTACTGTCGCAAATTTTAATTGCGCCAGGGATTGCCTTTTCTATAGTAAAATATTCAAAAAATAATTTTCTACTGTCGCAAATTTTAATTGCGCCAGGCATTGCCTTTCTACAGTAAATTTTTCAAAAAATAATTTTTTACTGTCGCAAATTGTAATTTGCGCCAGGGATTACCTTTTATATAGTAAATTATTCAAAAAATAATTTTTACTGTCGCAAATTTCAAATCCGCCAGGGTTTGCCTTTTCTACAGTAAATTTTGCAAAAAATAATTTTATACTGTCGCAAATTTTAATTACACCAGGGATTGCCTTTTCTATAGTAAATTATTCAAAAAATAATTTTCTACTGTCGCAAATTTTAATTACGCCAGGGATTTCCTTTTCTATAGTAAATTATTCAAAAAATAATTTTCTACTGTCGCAAATTTTAATTACGCCAGGGATTGCCTTTTCTACAGTAAATTTTTCAAAAATTAATTTTATACTGTCGCAAATTTTAAATACGCCAGGAATTGCCTTTTCTATAGTAAATTTTGCAAAAAATAATTTTTTACTGTCGCAAATTTTAATTGCGCCAGGGATTGCCTTTTCTATAGTAAATTATTCAAAAAATAAATTTTCAACTGTCGCAAATTTTAATTACGCCAGGGATTGCCTTTTCTATAGTAAATTATTCAAAAAATAATTTTATACTTTCGCAAATTTTAATTACGCCAGGGATTGCCTTTTCTATAGTAAATTATTCAAAAAATAATTTTCTACTGTCGCAAATATTAATTACGCCAGGGATTGCCTTTTCTATAGTAAATTATTCAAAAAATAATTTTCTACTGTCGCAAATTTTAATTACGCCAGGGATTGCCTTTTCTATAGTAAATTTTTCAAAAAATAATTTTTTACTGTCGCAAATTTTAAATATCCCAGGAATTGCCTTTTCTATAGTAAATTTCTCACAAATTAATTTTTTACTGTCGCAAATTTTAAATACGCCAGGGATTGCCTTTTCTATAGTAAATTATTCAAAAAATAATTTTTTACTGTCGCAAATTTTAATTGCGCCAGGGATTGCCTTTTCTATAGTAAATTATTCAAAAAATAATTTTCTACTGTCGCAAATTTTAATTACGCCAGGGATTGCCTTTTCTATAGTAAATTATTCAAAAAATAATTTTTTACTGTCGCAAATTTTAATTACGCCAGGGATTGCCTTTTCTATAGTAAATTATTCAAAAAATAATTTTCTACTGTCGCAAGGGATTGCCTTTTCTATAGTAAACTTTTCAAAAAATAATTTTCTACTGTCGCAAATTTTAATTGCGCCAGGGATTGCCTTTCTACAGTAAATTTTTCAAAAAATAATTTTTTACTGTCGCAAATTGTAATTGCGCCAGGGATTACCTTTTCTATAGTAAATTATTCAAAAAATAATTTTTTACTGTCGCAAATTTCAAATCCGCCAGGGTTTGCCTTTTCTACAGTAAATTTTGCAAAAAATAATTTTATACTGTCGCAAATTTTAATTACGCCAGGGATTGCGTTTTCTATAGTAAATTATTCAAAAAATAATTTTCTACTGTCGCAAATTTTAATTACGCCAGGGATTGCCTTTTCTATAGTAAATTATTCAAAAAATAATTTTCTACTGTCGCAAATTTTAATTACGCCAGGGATTGCCTTTTCTACAGTAAATTTTTCAAAAATTAATTTTATACTGTTGCAAATTTTAAATACGCCAGGGATTGACTTTTCTATAGTAAATTTGCAAAAAATAATTTTTTACTGTCGCAAATTTTAATTGCGACAGGGATTGCCTTTTCTATAGTAAATTATTCAAAAAATAATTTTTTACTGTCGCAAATTTTAATTACGCCAGGGATTGCCTTTTCTATAGTAAATTATTCAAAAAATAATTTTCTACTGTCGCAAATTTTAATTACGCCAGGGATTGCCTGTTCTATAGTAAATTATTCATAAAATAATTTTTTACTATCGCTAGTTTTAATTGCGCCAGGGATTGCCTTTTCTACAGTAAATTTTGCAAAAAATAATTTTTTACTGTCGCAAATTTTAATTGCGCCAGGGATTGCCTTTTCTATAGTAAATTATTCAAAAAATAATTTTCTATTGTTGCAAATTTTAATTACGCCAGGGATTGCCTTTTCTATAGTAAATTATTCAAAAAATAATTTGCTACTCTCGCAAATTTTAACTACGCGAGGGATTGCCTTTTCTATAGTAAATTATTCAAAAAATAATTTTATACTGTCGCAAATTTTAATTACGCCAGGGATTGACTTTTCTATAGTAAGTTATTCAAAAAATAATTTTCTACTGTCGCAAATTTTAATTACGCCAGGGATTGCCTTTTCTATAGTAAATTATTCAAAACATAATTTTTTACTGTCGCAAATTTTAAGTGCGCCAGGATTGCCTTTTCTATAGTAAATTATTCAAAAAATAATTTTATACTGTCGCAAATTTTAATTACGCCAGGGATTGCCTTTTCTATAGTAAATTATTCAAAAAATAATTTTCTACTGTTGCAAATTTTAATTACGCCAGGGATTGCATTTTCTATAGTAAATTATTCAAAATATAATTTTCTACTGTCGCAAATTTTAATTACGCCAGGATTGCCTTTTCTATAGTAAATTATTCAAAAATAATTTTCTACTGTCGCAAATTTAATTACGCCAGGGATTGCCTTTTCTATAGTAAATTATTCAAAAAATAATTTTTTACTGTCGCAAATTTCAAATCCGCTAGGGATTGCCTTTTCTATAGTAAATTATTCAAAAAATAATTTTTTACTATCGCAAATTTTAATTGCGCCAGCGATTGCCTTTTCTACAGTAAGTTTTGCAAAAAATAATTTTTTACTGTCGCAAATTTTAATTGCGCCAGGGATTGCCTTTTCTATAGTAAAATATTCAAAAAATCATTTTCTACTGTCGCAAATTTTAATTGCGCCAGGGATTGCCTTTCTACAGTAAATTTTTCAAAAAATAATTTTTTACTGTCGCAAATTGTAATTGCGCCAGGGATTACCTTTATATAGTAAATTATTCAAAAAATAATTTTTTACTGTCGCAAATTTCAAATCCGCCAGGGTTTGCCTTTTCTACAGTAAATTTTGCAAAAAATAATTTTATACTGTCGCAAATTTTAATTACACCAGGGATTGCCTTTTCTATAGTAAATTATTCAAAAAATAATTTTCTACTGTCGCAAATTTTAATTACGCCAGGGATTTCCTTTTCTATAGTAAATTATTCAAAAAATAATTTTCTACTGTCGCAAATTTTAATTACGCCAGGGATTGCCTTTTCTACAGTAAATTTTTCAAAAATTAATTTTATACTGTCGCAAATTTTAAATACGCCAGGAATTGCCTTTTCTATAGTAAATTTTGCAAAAAATAATTTTTTACTGTCGCAAATTTTAATTGCGCCAGGGATTGCCTTTTCTATAGTAAATTATTCAAAAAATAAATTTTCAACTGTCGCAAATTTTAATTACGCCAGGGATTGCCTTTTCTATAGTAAATTATTCAAAAAATAATTTTATACTGTCGCAAATTTTAATTACGCCAGGGATTGCCTTTTCTATAGTAAATTATTCAAAAAATAATTTTCTACTGTCGCAAATATTAATTACGCCAGGGATTGCCTTTTCTATAGTAAATTATTCAAAAAATAATTTTCTACTGTCGCAAATTTTAATTACGCCAGGGATTGCCTTTTCTATAGTAAATTTTTCAAAAAATAATTTTTTACTGTCGCAAATTTTAAATATCCCAGGGATTGCCTTTTCTATAGTAAATTTCTCACAAATTAATTTTTTACTGTCGCAAATTTTAAATACGCCAGGCATTGCCTTTTCTATAGTAAATTATTCAAAAAATAATTTTTTACTGTCGCAAATTTTAATTGCGCCAGGGATTGCCTTTTCTATAGTAAATTATTCAAAAAATAATTTTCTACTGTCGCAAATTTTAATTACGCCAGGGATTGCCTTTTCTATAGTAAATTATTCAAAAAATAATTTTCTACTGTCGCAAATTTTAATTACGCCAGGGATTGCCTTTTTCTATAGTAAATTATTCAAAAAATAATTTTTTACTGTCGCAAATTTTAATTACGCCAGGGATTGCCTTTTCTATAGTAAATTATTCAAAAAATAATTTTCTACTGTCGCAAATTTTAATTACGCCAGGGATTGCCTTTCTACAGTAAATTTTTCAAAAAATAATTTTTTACTGTCGCAAATTTTAATTGCGCCAGGGATTGCCTTTTCTATAGTAAATTATTCAAAAAATAAATTTTCAACTGTCGCAAATTTTAATTACGCCAGGGATTGCCTTTTCTATAGTAAATTATTCAAAAAATAATTTTCTACTGTCGCAAATTTTAATTACGCCAGGGATTACCTTTTCTATAGTAAATTATTCAAAAAATAATTTTTTACTGTCGCAAATTTCAAATCCGCCAGGGTTTGCCTTTTCTACAGTAAATTTTGCAAAAAATAATTTTATACTGTCGCAAATTTTAATTACGCCAGGGATTGCCTTTTCTATAGTAAATTATTCAAAAAATAATTTTCTACTGTCGCAAATTTTAATTACGCCAGGGATTGCCTTTTCTATAGTAAATTATTCAAAAAATAATTTTCTACTGTCGCAAATTTTAATTACGCCAGGGATTGCCTTTTCTACAGTAAATTTTTCAAAAATTAATTTTATACTGTCGCAAATTTTAAATACGCCAGGGATTGCCTTTTCTATAGTAAATTTTGCAAAAAATAATTTTTTACTGTCGCAAATTTTAATTGCGCCAGGGATTGCCTTTTCTATAGTAAATTATTCAAAAAATTATTTTTTACTGTCGCAAATTTTAATTACGCCAGGGATTGCCTTTTCTATAGTAAATTATTCAAAAAATAATTTTTACTGTCGCAAATTTCAAATCCGCCAGGGATTGCCTTTTCTATAGTAAATTATTCAAAAAATAATTTTTTACTATCACAAGTTTTAATTGCGCCAGGGATTGCCTTTTCTACAGTAAATTTTGCAAAAAATAATTTTTACTGTCGCAAATTTTAATTGCGCCAGGGATTGCCTTTTCGATAGTAAACTTTTCAAAAAATAATTTTCTACTGTCGCAAATTTTAATTGCGCCAGGGATTGCCTTTCTACAGTAAATTTTTCAAAAAATAATTTTTTACTGTCGCAAATTGTAATTGCGCCAGGGATTACCTTTTCTATAGTAAATTATTCAAAAAATAATTTTTTACTGCCGCAAATTTCAAATCCGCCAGGGATTGCCTTTTCTACAGTAAATTTTGCAAAAAATAATTTTATACTGTCGCAAATTTTAATTACGCCAGGGGATTGCTTTTCTATAGTAAATTATTCAAAAAATAATTTTCTACTGTCGCAAATTTTAATTACGCCAGGGATTGCCTTTTCTATAGTAAATTATTCAAAAAATAATTTTCTACTGTCGCAAATTTTAATTACGCCAGGGATTGCCTTTTCTACAGTAAATTTTTCAAAAATTAATTTTATACTGTCGCAAATTTTAAATACGCCAGGGATTGCCTTTTCTATAGTAAATTTTGCAAAAAATAATTCTTTAATTTCGCAAATTTTAATTGCGCCAGGGAGTGCCTTTTCTATAGTAAATTATTCAAAAAATAATTTTTTACTGTCGCAAATTTTAATTACGCCAGGGATTGCCTTTTCTATAGTAAATTATTCAAAAAATAATTTTCTACTGTCGCAAATTTTAATTACGCCAGGGATTGCCTTTTCTATAGTAAATTATTCAAAAAATAATTTTATACTATCGCAAATTTTAATTACGCCAGGGATTGCCTTTTCTATAGTAAATTATTCAAAAAATAATTTTATACTGTCGCAAATTTTAATTACGCCAGGGATTGCCTTTTCTATAGTAAATTATTCAAAAATTAATTTTCTACTGTCGCAAATTTTAATTGCGCCAGGGATTGCCTTTTCTATAGTAAATTTCTCACAAATTAATTTCTTACTGTCGCAAATTTTAAATACGCCAGGGATTGCCTTTTCTATAGTAAATTATTGAAAAAATAATTTTTTACTGTCGCAAATTTTAAATACGCCAGGGATTGCCTTTTCTTTAGTAAATTATTCAAAAAATAATTTTCTACTGTCGCAAATTTTAATTTCGCCAGGGATTGCCTTTTCTATAGTAAATTATTCAAAAATTAATTTTATACTGTCGCAAATTTTAAATACGCCAGGGATTGCCTTTTCTATAGTAAATTTTGCAAAAAAATAATTTTTTACTGTCGCAAATTGTAATTGCGCCTGGGATTACCTTTTCTATAGTAAATTTTGCAAAAAATAATTTTTTACTGTCGCAAATTTTAATTTCGCCAGGGATTGCCTTTTCTACAGTAAATTTTTCAAAAATTAATTTTATACTGTCGCAAATTTTAAGTACGCCAAGGATTGCCTTTTCTATAGTAACTTTTTCAAAAAATAATTTTTTACTGTCGCAAATTTTAAATACGCCAGGGATTGCCTTTTCTATAGTAAATTTTTCAAAAAATAATTTTTTACTGTCGCAAATTTCAAATATCCCAGGGATTGCCTTTTCTATAGTAAATTATTCAAAAAATAATTTTTAACTGTCGCAAATTTTAATTACGCCAGGGATTGCCTTTTCTATAGTAAATTATTCAAAAAATAATTTTCTACTGTCGCAAATTTTAAATATCCCAGGGATTGCCTTTTCTATAGTAAATTATTCACAAAAATAATTTTTTACTGTCGCAAATTTTAAGTGCGCCAGGGATTACCTTTTCTATAGTAAATTATTCAAAAAATAATTTTTTACTGTCGCAAATTTTAAATACGCCAGGGATTGCCTTTTCTATAGTAAATTATTCAAAAAATAATTTTCTACTGTCGCAAATTTTAATTACGCCAGGGATTGCCTTTTCTATAGTAAATTATTCAAAAAATAATTTTTTACTGTCGCAAATTTTAATTGCGCCAGGGATTGCCTTTTCTATAGTAAATTATTCAAAAAATAATTTTCTACTGTCGCAAATTTTAAATATCCCAGGGATTGCCTTTTCTATAGTAAATTTCTCACAAATTAATTTTTTACTGTCGCAAATTTTAAATACGCCAGGGATTGCCTTTTCTATAGTAAATTATTCAAAAAATAATTTTTTACTGTCGCAAATTTCAAATCCGCCAGGGATTGCCTTTTCTATAGTAAATTATTCAAAAAATAATTTTTTACTATCGCAAGTTTTAATTGCGCCAGGGATTGCCTTTTCTACAGTAAATTTGCAAAAAATAATTTTATACTGTCGCAAATTTTAATTACGCCAGGGATTGCCTTTCTATAGCAAATTATTCAAAAAAAAATTTTCTACTGTCGCAAATTTTAAATATCCCAGGGACTGCCTTTCCTATAGTAAATTTCTCACAAAATAATTTTTTACTATCGCAAGTTTTAATTGCGCCAGGGATTGCCTTTTCTACAGTAAATTTTGCAAAAAATAATTTTTTACTGTCGCAAATTTTAATTGCGCCAGGGATTGCCTTTTCTATAGTAAATTATTCAAAAAATAATTTTTTACTGTCGCAAATTTTAAGTGCGCCAGGGATTGCCCTTTCTATAGTAAATTATTCAAAAAATAATTTTTTACTGTCGCAAATTTTAAGTGCGCCAGGGATTGCCTTTTCTATAGTAAATTATTCAAAAAATAATTTCTTACTGTCGCAAATTTTAACTACGCCAGGGATTGCCTTTTCTATAGTAAATTATTCAAAAAATAATTTTTTGCTCTCGCAAATTTCAATTTCGCCAGGTAAATTTTGCAAAAAATAATTTTTTACTGTCGCAAATTTTAAATACGCCAGGGATTGCCTGTTCTATAGCAAATTATTCAAAAAATAATTTTATACTGTCGCAAATTTTAAATACGCCAGGGATTGCCTTTTCTATAGTAAATTATTCAAAAAATATTTTTCTACTGTCGCAAATTTTAAGTGCGCCAGGGATTGCCTTTTCTATAGTAAATTATTCAAAAAATAATTTTTTACTGTAGCAAATTTTAAGTGCGCCAGGGATTGCCTTTTCTATAGTAAATTTCTCACAAATTAATTTCTTACTCTTGCAAATTTCAATTTCGCCAGGTAAATTTTTCAAAAAATAATATTATACTGTCGCAAATTTTAATTACGCCAGGGATTGCCTTTTCTATAGTAAATTATTCAAAAAATAATTTTATATTGTCGCAAATTTTAATTGCGCCAGGGATTGCCTTTTCTATAGTAAATTATTCAAAAAATAATTTTCTACTGTCGCAAATTTTAATTACGCCAGGGATTGCCTTTTCTATAGTAAATTATTCAAAAAATAATTTTTTACTGTCGCAAATTTTAAGTGCGCCAGGGATTGCCTTTTCTATAGTAAATTATTCAAAAAATAATTTTTTACTGTCGCAAATTTTAATTACGCCAGGGATTGCCTTTTCTATAGTAAATTATTCAAAAAATAATTTTCTACTGTCGCAAATTTTAAATATCCCAGGGATTGCCTTTTCTATAGTAAATTTCTCACAAAATAATTTTTTACTGTCGCAAATTTTAATTGCGCCAGGGATTGCCTTTTCTATAGTAAATTATTCAAAAAATAATTTTCTACTGTCGCAAATTTTAATTACGCCAGGGATTGCCTTTTCTATAGTAAATTATTCAAAAAATAATTTTTTACTGTCGCAAATTTTAATTGCGCCAGGGATTGCCTTTTCTATAGTAAATTATTCAAAAAATAATTTTCAACTGTCGCAAATTTTAATTACGCCAGGTTTTGCCTTTTCTATAGTAAATTATTCAAAAAATAATTTTCTACTGTCGCAAATTTGAATTACGCCAGGGATTGCCTTTTCTATAGTAAATTATTCAAAAAATAATTTTTTACTGTCGCAAATTTTAAGTGCGCCAGGGATTGCCTTTTCTATAGTAAATTATTCAAAAAATAATTTTATACTGTCGCAAATTTTAATTACGCCAGGGATTGCCTTTTCTATAGTAAATTATTCAAAAAATAATTTTCTACTGTCGCAAATTTTAAATATCCCAGGGATTGCCTTTTCTATAGTAAATTTCTCACAAATTAATTTCTTACTGTCGCAAATTTTAAATACGCCAGGGATTGCCTTTTCTATAGTAAATTATTCAAAAAATAATTTTCTACTATCGCAAATTTTAATTACGCCAGGGATTGCCTTTTCTATAGTAAATTATTCAAAAAATAATTTTACACTGTCGCAAATTTTAATTGCGCCAGGGATTGCCTTTTCTATAGTAAATTATTCAAAAAATAATTTTCAACTGTCGCAAATTGTAATTGCGCCAGGGATTGCCTTTTCTATAGTAAATTATTCAAAAAATAATTTTCAACTGTCGCAAATTTTAATTACGCCAGGGATTGCCTTTTCTATAGTAAATTTCTCACAAATTAATTTCTTACTGTCGCAAATTTTAAATACGCCAGGGATTGCCTTATCTATAGTAAATTATTCAAAAAATAATTTTCTACTGTCGCAAATTTTAAATATCCCAGGGATTGCCTTTTCTATAGTAAATTTCTCACAAATTAATTTTTACTGTCGCAAATTTTAAATACGCCAAGGATTGCCTTTTCTATAGTAAATTATTCAACAAATAATTTTCTACTGTCGCAAATTTTAATTACGCCAGGGATTGCCTTTTCTATAGTAAATTATTCAAAAAATAATTTTATACTGTCGCAAATTTTAATTACGCCAGGGATTGCCTTTTCTATAGTAAATTATTCAAAAAATAATTTTTTACTGTCGCAAATTTTAAGTGCGCCAGGGATTACCTTTTCTATAGTAAATTTTGCAAAAAATAATTTTTTACTGTCGCAAATTTTAATTGCGCCAAGGATTGCCTTTTCTATTGTAAATTATTCAAAAAATAATTTTCTACTGTCGCAAATTTTAATTACGCCAGGGATTGCCTTTTCTATAGTAAATTATTCAAAAAATATTTTTCTACTGTCGCAAATTTTAATTACGCCAGGGATTGCCTTTTCTATAGTAAATTATTCAAAAAATAATTTTCTACTGTCGCAAATTTTAATTACGCCAGGGATTGCCTTTTCTATAGTAAATTATTCAAAAAACAATTTTTTACTGTCGCAAATTTTAAGTGCGCCAGGGATTGCCTTTTCAATAGTAAATTATTCAAAAAATAATTTTATACTGTCGCAAATTTTAATTACGCCAGGGATTGCCTTTTCTATAGTAAATTATTCAAAAAATAATTTTCTACTGTCGCAAATTTTAAATATCCCAGGAATTGCCTTTTTTATAGTAAATTTCTCACAAATTAATTTCTTACTGTCGCAAATTTTAAATACGCCAGGGATTGCCTTTTCTATAGTAAATTATTCAAAAAATAATTTTCTACTGTCGCAAATTTTAATTGCGCCACGGATTGCCTTTTCTATAGTCAATTATTCAAAAAATAATTTTATACTGTCGCAAATTTTAATTGCGCCAGGGATTGCCTTTTCTATAGTAAATTATTCAAGAAATAATTTTCAACTGTCGCAAATTGCAATTGCGCCATGGATTGCCTTTTCTATAGTAAATTATTCAAAAAATAATTTTCAACTGTCGCAAATTTTAATTACGCCAGGGATTGCCTTTTCTATAGTAAATTTCTCACAAATTAATTTCTTATTGTCGCAAATTTTAAATACGCCAGGGATTGCCTTTTCTATAGTAAATTATTCAAAAAATAATTTTCTACTGTCGCAAATTTTAAATATCCCAGGAATTGCCTTTTCTATAGTAAATATCTTACAAATTAATTTTTACTGTCGCAAATTTTAAATACGCCAGGGATTGCCTTTTCTATAGTAAATTATTCAAAAAATAATTTTCTACTGTCGCAAATTTTAATTACGCCAGGGATTGCCTTTTCTATAGTAAATTATTCAAAAAATAATTTTATACTGCCGCAAATTTTAATTACGCCAGGGATTGCCTTTTCTACAGTAAATTATTCAAAAAATAATTTTTTACTGTCGCAAATTTTAAGTGCGCCAGGGATTGCCTTTTCTATAGTAAATTTTGCAAAAAATAATTTTTTACTGTCGCAAATTTTAAGTGCGCCAGGGATTGCCTTTTCTATAGTAAATTATTCAAAAAATAATTTTATACTGTCGCAAATTTTAATTACGCCAGGGATTGCCTTTTCTATAGTAAATTATTCAAAAACTAATTTTCTACTGTCGCAAATTTTAAATATCCCAGGGATTGCCTTTTCTATAGTAAATTTCTCACAAATTAATTTCTTACTGTCGCAAATTTTAAATACGCCAGGGATTGCCTTTTCTATAGTAAATTATTCAAAAAATAATTTTCTACTATCGCAAATTTTAATTACGCCAGGGATTGCCTTTTCTATAGTAAATTATTCAAAAAATAATTTTACACTGTCGCAAATTTTAATTGCGCCAGGGATTGCCTTTTCTATAGTAAATTATTCAAAAAATAATTTTCAACTGTCGCAAATTGTAATTGCGCCAGGGATTGCCTTTTCTATAGTAAATTATTCAAAAAATAATTTTCAACTGTCGCAAATTTTAATTACGCCAGGGATTGCCTTTTCTATAGTAAATTTCTCACAAATTAATTTCTTACTGTCGCAAATTTTAAATACGCCAGGGATTGCCTTATCTATAGTAAATTATTCAAAAAATAATTTTCTACTGTCGCAAATTTTAAATATCCCAGGGATTGCCATTTCTATAGTAAATTTCTCACAAATTAATTTTTACTGTCGCAAATTTTAAATACGCCAAGGATTGCCTTTTCTATAGTAAATTATTCAAAAAATAATTTTCTACTGTCGCAAATTTTAATTACGCCAGGGATTGCCTTTTCTATAGTAAATTATTCAAAAAATAATTTTATACTGTCGCAAATTTTAATTACGCCAGGGATTGCCTTTTCTATAGTAAATTATTCAAAAAATAATTTTTTACTGTCGCAAATTTTAAGTGCGCCAGGGATTACCTTTTCTATAGTAAATTTTGCAAAAAATAATTTTTTACTGTCGCAAATTTTAATTGCGCCAAGGATTGCCTTTTCTATTGTAAATTATTCAAAAAATAATTTTCTACTGTCGCAAATTTTAATTACGCCAGGGATTGCCTTTTCTATAGTAAATTATTCAAAAAATATTTTTCTACTGTCGCAAATTTTAATTACGCCAGGGATTGCCTTTTCTATAGTAAATTATTCAAAAAATAATTTTCTACTGTCGCAAATTTTAATTACGCCAGGGATTGCCTTTTCTATAGTAAATTATTCAAAAAACAATTTTTTACTGTCGCAAATTTTAAGTGCGCCAGAGATTGCCTTTTCAATAGTAAATTATTCAAAAAATAATTTTATACTGTCGCAAATTTTAATTACGCCAGGGATTGCCTTTTCTATAGTAAATTATTCAAAAAATAATTTTCTACTGTCGCAAATTTTAAATATCCCAGGAATTGCCTTTTTTATAGTAAATTTCTCACAAATTAATTTCTTACTGTCGCAAATTTTAAATACGCCAGGGATTGCCTTTTCTATAGTAAATTATTCAAAAAATAATTTTCTACTGTCGCAAATTTTAATTGCGCCACGGATTGCCTTTTCTATAGTAAATTATTCAAAAAATAATTTTATACTGTCGCAAATTTTAATTGCGCCAGGGATTGCCTTTTCTATAGTAAATTATTCAAGAAGTAATTTTCAACTGTCGCAAATTGCAATTGCGCCAGGGATTGCCTTTTCTATAGTAAATTATTCAAAAAATAATTTTCAACTGTCGCAAATTTTAATTACGCCAGGGATTGCCTTTTCTATAGTAAATTTCTCACAAATTAATTTCTTACTGTCGCAAATTTTAAATACGCCAGGGATTGCCTTTTCTATAGTAAATTATTCAAAAAATAATTTTCTACTGTCGCAAATTTTAAATATCCCAGGAATTGCCTTTTCTATAGTAAATATCTTACAAATTAATTTTTACTGTCGCAAATTTTAAATACGCCAGGGATTGCCTTTTCTATAGTAAATTATTCAAAAAATAATTTTCTACTGTCGCAAATTTTAATTACGCCAGGGATTGCCTTTTCTATAGTAAATTATTCAAAAAATAATTTTATACTGTCGCAAATTTTAATTACGCCAGGGATTGCCTTTTCTATAGTAAATTATTCAAAAAATAATTTTTTACTGTCGCAAATTTTAAGTGCGCCAGGGATTGCCTTTTCTATAGTAAATTTTGCAAAAAATAATTTTTTACTGTCGCAAATTTTAATTGCGCCAAGGATTGCCTTTTCTATAGTAAATTATTCAAAAAATAATTTTCTACTGTCGCAAATTTTAATTACGCCAGGGATTGCCTTTTCTATAGTAAATTATTCAAAAAATAATTTTCTACTGTCGCAAATTTTAATTACGCCAGGGATTGCCTTTTCTATAGTAAATTATTCAAAAAAAAATTTTATACTGTCGCAAATTTTAATTGCGCCAGGGATTGCCTTTTCTATAGTAAATTATTCAAAAAATAATTTTCTACTGTCGCAAATTTTAATTACGCCAGGGATTGCCTTTTCTATAGTAAATTATTCAAAAAATAATTTTCTACTGTCGCAAATTTTAAGTGCGCCAGGGATTGCCTTTTCTATAGTAATTTATTCAAAAAATAATTTTCTACTGTCGCAAATTTTAATTACGCCAGGGATTGCCTTTTCTATAGTAAATTATTCAAAAAATAATTTTCTACTGTCGCAAATTTTAATTGCGCCAGTGATTGCCTTTTCTATAGTAAATTATTCAAAAAATAATTTTTTACTGTCGCAAATTTTAATTGCGCCAGGGATTGCCTTTTCTATAGTAAATTATTCAAAAAATAATTTTCAACTGTCGCAAATTTTAATTACGCCAGGGATTGCCTTTTCTATAGTAAATTATTCAAAAAATAATTTTTTACTGTCGCAAATTTTAAGTGCGCCAGGGATTGCCTTTTCTATAGTAAATTATTCAAAAAATAATTTTTTACTGTCGCAAATTTTAAGTGTGCCAGGGATTGCCTTTTCTATAGTAAATTATTCAAAAAATAATTTTCTACTGTCGCAAATTTTAGTTACGCCAGGGATTGCCTTTTCTATAGTAAATTATTCAAAAAATAATTTTCTACTGTCGCAAATTTTAATTACGCCAGGGATTGCCTTTTCTATAGTAAATTATTCAAAAAATAATTTTATACTGTCGCAAATTTTAATTACGCCAGGGATTGCCTTTTCTATAGTAAATTTTTCAAAAAATAATTTTCTACTGTCGCAAATTTTAAGTGCGCCAGGGATTGCCTTTTCTATAGTAAATTTCTCACAAAATAATTTTTTAATGTCGCAAATTTTAAGTGCGCCAGGGATTGCCTTTTCTATACTAAATTTTGCAAAAAATAATTTTTTACTGTCGCAAATTTTAATTGCGCCAGGGATTGCCTTTTCTATAGTAAATTATTCAAAAAATAATTTTCTACTGTCGCAAATTTTAATTACGCCAGGGATTGCCTTTTCTATAGTAAATTATTCAAAAAATAATTTTTTACTGTCGCAAATTTTAAGTGCGCCAGGGATTGCCTTTTCTATAGTAAATTATTCAAAAAATAATTTTCTACTGTCGCAAATTTTAATTACGCCAGGGATTGCCTTTTCTATAGTAAATTATTCAAAAAATAATTTTCTACTGTCGCAAATTTTAATTACGCCAGGGATTGCCTTTTCTATAGTAAATTATTCAAAAAATAATTTTATACTGTCGCAAATTTTAATTACGCCAGGGATTGCCTTTTCTATAGTAAATTTTGCAAAAAATAATTTTTTACTCTCGCAAATTTTAATTGCGCCAGGGATTGCCTTTTCTATAGTAAATTATTCAAAAAATAATTTTCAACTGTCGCAAATTTTAATTATGCCAGGGATTGCCTTTTCTATAGTAAATTATTCAAAAAATAATTTTCTACTGTCGCAAATTTTAAGTGCGCCAGGGATTGCCTTTTCTATAGTAAATTATTCAAAAAATAATTTTCTACTGTCGCAAATTTTAGTTGCGCCAGGAATTGCCTTTTCTATAGTAAATTATTCAAAAAATAATTTTTTACTGTCCCAAATTTTAAGTGCGCCAGGGATTGCCTTTTCTATAGTAAATTATTCAAAAAATAATTTTATACTGTCGCAAATTTTAATTACGCCAGGGATTGCCTTTTCTATAGTAAATTATTCAAAAAATATTTTTTTACTGTCGCAAAATTGCGCCAGGGATTGCCTTTTCTATAGTAAATTATTCAAAAAATAATTTTCTACTGTCGCAAATTTTAATTACGCCAGGGATTGCCTTTTCTATAGTAAATTATTCAAAAAATAATTTTTTACTGTCGCAAATTTTAATTACGCCAGGGATTGCCTTTTCTATAGTAAATTATTCAAAAATAATTTTTTACTGTCGCAAATTTTAATTTCGCCAGGGATTGCCTTTTCTATAGTAAATTATTCAAAAAATAATTTTTTACTGTCGCAAATTTTAGTTACGCCAGGGATTGCCTATTCTATAGTAAATTATTCAAAAAATAATTTTCTACTGTCGCAAATTTTAATTGCGCCAGGGATTGCCTTTTCTATAGTAAATTATTCAAAAAATAATTTTCAACTGTCGCAAATTTTAATTACGCCAGGGATTGCCTTTCCTATAGTAAATTATTCAAAAAATAATTTTTTACTGTCGCAAATTTTAAGTGCGCCAGGGATTGCCTTTTCTATAGTAAATTATTCAAAAAATAATTTTATACTGTCGCAAATTTTAATTACGCCAGGGATTGCCTTTTCTATAGTAAATTATTCAAAAAATAATTTTTTACTGTCGCAAATTTTAATTGCGCCAGGGATTGCCTTTTCTATAGTAAATTATTCAAAAAATAATTTTCTACTGTCGCAAATTTTAATTACGCCAGGAATTGCCTTTTCTATAGTAAATTATTCAAAAAATAATTATTTACTGTCGCAAATTTTAATTGCGCCAGGGATTGCCTTTTCTATAGTAAATTTTTCAAAAAATAATTTTTTACTGTCGCAAATTTTAATTGCGCCAGGGATTGCCTTTTCTACAGTAAATTTTTCAAAATATTAATTTTTTACTGTCGAAAATTTTAATTTCGACAGGGATTGCCTTTTCTATAGTAAATTTTGCAAAAAATAATTTTTTACTGTCGCAAATTTTAATTACGCCAGGGATTGCCTTTTCTACAGTAAATTTTACAAAAAATAATTTTTTACTGTCGCAAATTTTAATTGCGCCAGGGATTGCCTTTTCTATAGTAAATTATTCAAAAAATATTTTTTTACTGTCGCAAATTTTAATTGCGCCAGGGATTGCCTTGTCTATAGTAAATTATTCAAAAAATATTTTTCAACTGTCGCAAATTTTAATTACGCCAGGGATTGCCTTTTCTATAGTAAATTATTCAAAAAATAATTTTTTACTGTCGCAAATTTTAATTACGCCAGGGATTGCCTTTTCTATAGTAAATTATTCAAAAAATAATTTTTTACTGTCGCAAATTTAAGTGCGCCAGGGATTGCCTTTTCTATAGTAAATTATTCAAAAAATAATTTTCTATTGTCGCAAATTTTAATTGCGCCAGGGATTGCCTTTTCTATAGTAAATTTTTCAAAAAATAATTTTTTACTATCGCAAGTTTTAATTACGCCAGGGATTGCCTTTTCTATAGAAAATTTTTCAAAAAATAATTTTTTACTGCCGCAAATTTTAAATATCCCAGGGATTGCCTTTTCTATAGTAAATTATTCAAAAAATAATTTTCTACTGTCGCAAATTTTAAGTGCGCCAGGGATTGCCTTTTCTATAGTAAATTATTCAAAAAATAATTTTCTACTGTCGCAAATTTTAAGTGCGCCAAGGATTGCCTTTTCTATAGTAAATTATTCAATAAATAATTTTCTACTGTCGCAAATTTTAATTAGGCCAGGGATTGCCTTTTCTATAGTAAATTATTCAAAAAATAATTTTCTACTGTCGCAAATGTTAATTGCGCCAGGGATTGCCTTTTCTATAGTAAATTATTCAAAAAATAATTTTTTACTGTCGCAAATTTTAATTGCGCCAGGGATTGCCTTTTCTATAGTAAATTATTCAAAAAATAATTTTCAACTGTCGCAAATTTTAATTACGCCAGGGATTGCCTTTTCTATAGTAAATTATTCAAAAAATAATTTTCTACTGTCGCAAATTTTAGTTACGCCAGGGATTGCCTTTTCTATAGTAAATTATTTAAAAAAAATAATTTTCTACTGTCGCAAATTTTAATTACGCCAGGGATTGCCTTTTCTATAGTAAATTATTCAAAAAATAATTTTATACTGTCGCAAATTTTAATTACTCCAGGGATTGCCTTTTCTATAGTAAATTTTTCAAAAAATAATTTTCTACTGTCGCAAATTTTAAGTGCGCCAGGGATTGCCTTTTCTATAGTAAATTTCTCACAAAATAATTTTTTACTGTCGCAAATTTTAAGTGCGCCAGGGATTGCCTTTTCTATAGTAAATTATTCAAAAAATAATTTTCTACTGTCGCAAATTTTAATTACGTCAGGGATTGCCTTTTCTATAGTAAATTATTCAAAAAATAATTTTCTACTGTCGCAAATTTTAAGTGCGCCAGGGATTGCCTTTTCTATAGTAAATTATTCAAAAAATAATTTTCTACTGTCGCAAATTTTAATTACGCCAGGGATTGCCTTTTCTATAGTAAATTATTCAAAAAATAATTTTATACTGTCGCAAATTTTAATTACGCCAGGGATTGCCTTTTCTATAGTAAATTATTCAAAAAATAATTTTCTGCTGTCGCAAATTTTAATTGCGCCAGGGATTGCCTTTTCTATAGTAAATTTTGCAAAAAATAATTTTTTACTGTCGCAAATTTTAATTGGGCCAGGGATTGCCTTTTCTATAGTAAATTATTCAAAAAATAATTTTCTACTGTCGCAAATTTTAATTACGCCAGGGATTGCCTTTTCTATAGTAAATTATTCAAAAAATAATTTTCTACTGTCGCAAATTTTAATTGCGCAAGGGATTGCCTTTTCTATAGTAAATTATTCAAAAAATAATTTTCTACTGTCGCAAATTTTAATTACGCCAGGGATTGCCTTTTCTATAGTAAATTATTCAAAAAATAATTTTCTACTGTCGCAAATTTTAATTACGCCAGGGATTGCCTTTTCTATAGTAAATTATTCAAAAAATAATTTTTTACTATCGCAAGTTTTAATTGCGCCAAGGATTGCCTTTTCTACAGTAAATTTTGCAAAAAATAATTTTTTACTGTCGCAAATTTTAATTGTGCCAGGGATTGCCTTTTCTATAGTAAATTATTCAAAAAATAATTTTCTACTGTCGCAAATTTTAAATACGCCAGGGATTGCCTTTTCTATAGTAAATTATTCAAAAAATAATTTTCTACTGTCGCAAATTTTAATTATGCCAGGGATTGCCTTTTCTATAGTAAATTATTCAAAAAATAATTTTTTACTGTCGCAAATTTTAAATATCCCAGGGATTGCCTTTTCTATAGTAAATTATTCAAAAAATAATTTTCTACTGTTGCAAATTTTAAGTGCGCCAGGGATTGCCTTTTCTATAGTAAATTATTCAAAATATAATTTTCTACTGTCGCAAATTTTAAGTGCGCCAGGGATTGCCTTTTCTATAGTAAATTATTCAAAAAATAATTTTATACTGTCGCAAATTTTAATTACGCCAGGGATTGCCTTTTCTATAGTAAATTATTCAAAAAATAATTTTATACTGTCGCAAATTTTAATTACGCCAGGGATGGCCTTTTCTATAGTAAATTATTCAAAAAATAATTTTCTACTGTCGCAAATTTTAAATATCCCAGGGATTGCCTTTTCTATAGTAAATTTCTCACAAATTAATTTCTTACTGTCGCAAATTTTAAATACGCCAGGGATTGCCTTTTCTATAGTAAATTATTCAAAAAATAATTTTCTACTGTTGCAAATTTTAATTACGCCATGGATTGCCTTTTCTATAGTAAATTATTCTAAAAATAATTTTATATTGACGCAAATTTTAATTACGCCAGGGATTGCCTTTTCTATAGTAAATTATTCAAAAAATAATTTTCTGCTGTCGCAAATTTTAATTGCGCCAGGGATTGCCTTTTCTATAGTAAATTTTGCAAAAAAATAATTTTTTACTGTCGCAAATTTTAATTGCGCCAGGGATTGCCTTTTCTACAGTAAATTTTTCAAAAAATAATTTTCTACTGTCGCAAATTTTAATTACGCCAGGGTTTGCCTTTTCTATAGTAAATTATTCAAAAAATAATTTTCTACTGTCGCAAATTTTAAGTGCTCCAGGTATTGCATTTTCTATAGTAAATTATTCAAAAAATAATTTTCTACTGTCGCAAATTTTAATTGCGCAAGGGATTGCCTTTTCTATAGTAAATTATTCAAAAAATAATTTTCTACTGTCGCAAATTTTAATTACGCCAGGGATTGCCTTTTCTATAGTAAATTATTCAAAAAATAATTTTATACTGTCGCAAATTTTAATTACGCCAGGGATTGCCTTTTCTATAGTAAATTATTCAAAAAATAATTTTTTACTGTCGCAAATTTTAAGTGCGCCAGGGATTGCCTTTTCTATAGTAAATTTTGCAAAAAATAATTTTTTACTGTCGCAAATTTTAATTGCGCCAGGGATTGCCTTTTCTATAGTAAATTATTCAAAAAATAATTTTCAACTGTCGCAAATTGTAATTGCGCCAGGGATTGCCTTTTCTATAGTAAATTATTCAAAAAATCATTTTTTAATGTCGCAAATTTTAAGTGCGCCAGGGATTGCCTTTTCTATAGTAAATTTTTCAAAAAATAATTTTATACTGTCGCAAATTTTAAATACGCCAGGGATTGCCTTTTCTATGGTAAATTATTCAAAAAATAATTTTCTACTGTCGCAAATTTTAATTACGCCAGGGATTGCCTTTTCTATAGTAAATTATTCAAAAAATAATTTTTTACTATCTCAAGTTTTAATTGCGCCGAGGATTGCCTTTTCTACAGTAAATTTTGCAAAAAATAATTTTTTACTGTCGGAAATTTTAATTGCGCCAGGGATTGCCTTTTCTATAGTAAATTATTCAAAAAATAATTTTCTACTGTCGCAATTTGAAATACGCCAGGGATTGCCTTTTCTATAGTAAATTATTCAAAAAATAATTTTCAACTGTCGCAAATTTTAATTACGCCAGGGATTGCCTTTTCTATAGTAAATTATTCAAAAAATAATTTTTTACTGTCGCAAATTTTAAATATCCCAGGGATTGCCTTTTCTATAGTACATTATTCAAAAAATAATTTTCTACTGTCGCAAATTTTAAGTGCGCCAGGGATTGCCTTTTCTATAGTAAATTATTCAAAATATAATTTTCTACTGTCGCAAATTTTAAGTGCGCCAGGGATTGCCTTTTCTATAGTAAATTATTCAAAAAATAATTTTATACTGTCGCAAATTTTAATTACGCCAGGGATTGCCTTTTCTATAGTAAATTATTCAAAAAATAATTTTATACTGTCGCAAATTTTAAATACGCCAGGGATTGCCTTTTCTATAGTAAATTATTCAAAAAATAATTTTCTACTGTCGTAAATTTTAATTACGCCAGGGATTGCCTTTTCTATAGTAAATTATTCAAAAAATAATTTTTTACTGTCGCAAATTTTAATTGCGCCAGGGAATTTCTTTTCTATAGTAAATTATTCAAAAAATAATTTTCTACTGTCGCAAATTCTAAATATCCCAGGGATTGCCTTTTCTATAGTAAATTTCTCACAAATTAATTTCTTACTGTCGCAAATTTTAAATACGCCAGGGATTGCCTTTTCTATAGTAAATTATTCAAAAAATAATTTTCTACTGTCGCAAATTTTAATTACGGCTGGGATTGCCTTTTCTATAGTAAATTATTCAAAAAATAATTTTATACTGTCTCAAATTTTAATTACGCCAGGGATTGCCTTTTCTATAGTAAATTATTCAAAAAATAATTTTTTACTGTCGCAAATTTTAAGTGCGCCAGGGATTGCCTTTTCTATAGTAAATTTTTCAAAAAATAATTTTTTACTGTCGCAAATTGTAATTACGCCAGGGATTGCCTTTTCTATAGTAAATTATTCAAAAAATAATTTTCTACTGTCGCAAATTTTAAGTGCGCCAGGAATTGCCTTTTCTATAGTAAATTTTTCAAAAAATAATTTTGTACTGTCGCAAATTTTAAATACGCCAGGTATTGCCTTTTCTATAGTAAATTTCTCACAAATTAATTTCTTACTGTCACAAATTTTAAATACGCCAGGGATTGCCTTTTCTATAGTAAATTATTCAAAAAATAATTTTCTACTGTCGCAAATTTTAAGTGCGCCAGGGATTGCCTTTTCTATAGTAAATTATTCAAAAAATAATTTTCTACAGTCGCAAATTTTAAGTGCGCCAGGGATTGCCTTTTCTATAGTAAATTATTCAAAAAATAATTTTCTACTGTCGCAAATTTTAATTACGCCAGGGATTGCCTTTTATATAGTAAATTATTCAAAAAATAATTTTTTACTGTCGCAAATTTTAATTACGCCAGGGATTGCCTTTTCTATAGTAAATTATTCAAAAAATAATTTTTTACTGTTGCAAATTTTAATTACGCCAGGGATTGCCTTTTATATAGTAAATTTTTCAAAAATTAATTTTATACTGTCGCAAATTTTAAATACGCCAGGGATTGCCTTTTCTATAGTAAATTATTCAAAAAATAATTTTCTACTGTCGCAAATTTTAATTACGCCAGGGATTGCCTTTTCTATAGTAAATTATTCAAAAAATAATTTTTTACTGTCGCAAATTTTAATTGCGCCAGGGATTGCCTTTTCTATAGTAAATTATTCAAAAAATAAATTTCTACTGTCGCAAATTTTAAATATCCCAGGGATTGCATTTTCTATAGTAAATTATTCAAAAAATAATTTTCTACTGTCGCAAATTTTAAGTGCGCCAGGGATTGCCTTTTCTATAGTAAATTATTCAAAAAATAATTTTCTACAGTCGCAAATTTTAAGTGCGCCAGGGATTGCCTTTTCTATAGTAAATTATTCAATAAATAATTTTATACTGTCGCAAATTTTAATTGCGCCAGGGATTGCCTTTTCTATAGTAAATTATTCAAAAAATAATTTTCTACTGTCGCAAATTTTAATTACGCCAGGGATTGCCTTTTATATAGTAAATTATTCAAAAAATAATTTTTTACTGTCGCAAATTTTAATTACGCCAGGGATTGCCTTTTCTATAGTAAATTATTCAAAAAATAATTTTTTACTGTCGCAAATTTTAATTACGCCAGGGATTGCCTTTTATATAGTAAATTTTTCAAAAATTAATTTTATACTGTCGCAAATTTTAAATACGCCAGGGATTGCCTTTTCTATAGTAAATTATTCAAAAAATAATTTTCTACTGTCGCAAATTTTAATTACGCCAGGGATTGCCTTTTCTATAGTAAATTATTCAAAAAATAATTTTTTACTGTCGCAAATTTTAATTGCGCCAGGGATTGCCTTTTCTATAGTAAATTATTCAAAAAATAAATTTCTACTGTCGCAAATTTTAAATATCCCAGGGATTGCCTTTTCTATAGTAAATTTCTCACAAATTAATTTCTTACTGTCGCAAATTTTAAATACGCCAGGGATTGCCTTTTCTATAGTAAATTATTCAAAAAATACTTTTTTATACTTTCGCAAATTTTAATTACGCCAGGGATTGCCTTTTCTATAGTAAATTTTGCAAAAAATAATTTTTTACTGTCGCAAATTTTAATTACGCCAGGGATTGCCTTTTATATAGTAAATTATTCAAAAAATAATTTTTTACTGTCGCAAATTTTAATTACGCCAGGGATTGCCTTTTCTATAGTAAATTATTCATAAAATAATTTTTTACTGTCGCAAATTTTAATTACGCCAGGGATTGCCTTTTATATAGTAAATTTTTCAAAAATTAATTTTATACTGTCGCAAATTTTAAATACGCCAGGGATTGCCTTTTCTATAGTAAATTATTCAAAAAATAGTTTTCTACTGTCGCAAATTTTAATTACGCCAGGGATTGCCTTTTCTATAGTAAATTATTCAAAAAATAATTTTTTACTGTCGCAAATTTTAATTGCGCCAGGGATTGCCTTTTCTATAGTAAATTATTCAAAAAATAATTTTCTACTGTAGCAAATTTTAAATATCCCAGGGATTGCCTTTTCTATAGTAAATTTCTCACAAATTAATTTCTTACTGTCGCAAATTTTAAATACGCCAGGGATTGCCTTTTCTATAGTAAATTATTCAAAAAATAATTTTCTACTTTCGCAAATTTTAATTACGCCAGAGATTGCCTTTTCTATAGTAAATTTTGCAAAAAATAATTTTTTACTGTCGCAAATTTTAATTGCGCCAGGGATTGCCTTTTCTATAGTAAATTATTCAAAAAATAATTTTCAACTGTCGCAAATTGTAATTGCGCCAGGGATTGCCTTTTCTATAGTGAATTATTCAAAAAATAATTTTTTACTGTCGCAAATTTTAAGTGCGCCAGGGATTGCCTTTTCTATAGTAAATTTTTCAAAAAATAATTTTATACTGTCGCAAATTTTAAATACGCCAGGTTTTGCCTTTTCTATAGTAAATTATTCAAAAAATAATTTTCTACTGTCGCAAATTTTAATTACGCCAGGGATTGCCTTTTCTATAGTAAATTTTGCAAAAAATAATTTTTTACTGTCGCAAATTTTAATTACGCCAGGGATTGCCTTTTATATAGTAAATTATTCAAAAAATAATTTTTTACTGTCGCAAATTTTAATTACGCCAGGGATTGCCTTTTCTATAGTAAATTATTCAAAAAATAATTTTTTACTGTCGCAAATTTTAATTACGCCAGGGATTGCCTTTTATATAGTAAATTTTTCATAAATTAATTTTATACTGTCGCAAATTTTAAATACGCCAGGGATTGCCTTTTCTATAGTAAATTATTCAAAAAATAATTTTCTACTGTCGCAAATTTTAATTACGCCAGGGATTGCCTTTTCTATAGTAAATTTCTCACAAATTAATTTCTTACTGTCGCAAATTTTAAATACGCCAGGGATTGCCTTTTCTACAGTAAATTATTCAAAAAATAATTTTCAACTGTCGCAAATTGTAATTGCGCCAGGGATTGCCTTTTCTATAGTAAATTATTCAAAAAATAATTTTTTACTGTCGCAAATTTTAATTACGCCAGGGATTTCCTTTTCTATAGTAAATTATTCAAAAAATAATTTTTTACTGTCGCAAATTTTAAGTGCGCCAGGGATTGCCTTTTCTATAGTAAATTATTCAAAAAATATTTTTTTACTGTCGCAAATTTTAATTGCGCCAGGGATTGCCTTTTCTATAGTAAATTATTCAAAAAATAATTTTCAACTGTCGCAAATTTTAATTACGCCAGGGATTGCCTTTTCTATAGTAAATTATTCAAAAAATAATTTTTTATTGTCGCAAATTTTAAGTGCGCCAGGGATTGCCTTTTCTATAGTAAATTATTCAAAAAATAATTTTATACTGTCGCAAATTTTAATTACGCCAGGGATTGCCTTTTCTATAGTAAATTATTCACAAAATAATTTTATACTGTCGCTAATTTTAATTACGCCAGGGATTGCCTTTTCTATAGTAAATTATTCAAAAAATAATTTTATACTGTCGCAAATTTTAAATACGCCATGGATTGCCTTTTCAATAGTAAATTATTCAAAAAATAATTTTCAACTGTCGCAAATTTTAATTACGCCAGGGTTTGCCTTTTCTATAGTAAATTATTCAAAAAATAATTTTTTACTGTCGCAAATTTTAAGTGCGCCAGGGATTGCCTTTTCTATAGTAAATTATTAAAAAATTATTTTATACTGTCGCAAATTTTAATTACGTCAGGGATTGCCTTTTCTATAGTAAATTATTCAAAAAATAATTTTATACTGTCGCAAATTTTAATTGCGCCAGCGATTGCCTTTTCTATAGTAAATTATTCAAAAAATAATTTTCTACTGTCGCAAATTTTAATTACGCCAGGGATTGCCTTTTCTATAGTAAATTATTCAAAAAATAATTTTTTATTGTCGCAAATTTTAATTACGCCAGGGATTGCCTTTTCTATAGTAAATTATCAAAAAATAATTTTTTACTGTCGCAAATTTTAATTACGCCAGGGATTGCCTTTTCTGTATTAAATTATTCAAAAAATAATTTTCTACTGTCGCAAATTTTAATTACGCAAGGGATTGCCTTTTCTATAGTAAATTATTCAAAAAATAATTTTTTACTGTCGCAAGTTTTAATTGCGCCAGGGATTGCCTTTTCTACAGTAAATTTTTCAAAAAATAATTTTCTACTGTCTCAAATTTTAATTGCGCCAGGGATTGCCTTTTCTACAGTAAATTTTTCAAAAATTAATTTTATACTGTCGCAAATTTTAAATACGCCAGGGATTGCCTTTTATATAGTAAATTTTTCAAAAATTAATTTTATACTGTCGCAAATTTTAATTGCGCCAGGGATTGCCTTTTCTATAGAAAATTTTGCAAAAAATTATTTTCTACTGTCGCAAATTTTAGTTACGCCAGGGATTGCCTTTTCTATAGTAAATTATTCAAAAAATAATTTTTTACTCTCGCAAATTTTAAATACGCCAGGGATTGCATTTTCTATACTAAATTATTCAAAAAATAATTTTTTACTGTCGCAAATTTCAAATCCGCCAGGGATTGCCTTTTCTATAGTAAATTATTCAAAAAATAATTTTTTACTATCGCAAGTTTTAATTGCGCCAGGAATTGCCTTTTCTACAGTAAATTTTCCAAAATATAATTTTTTACTGTCGCAAATTTTAATTGCGCCAGGGATTGCCTTTTCTATAGTAAACTTTTCACAAATTAATTTTTTACTGTCGCAAATTTTAAATACGCCAGGGATTGCCTTTTCTATAGTAAATTATTCAAAAAATAATTTTCTACTGTCGCAAATTTTAATTACGCCAGGGATTGCCTTTTCTTTAGTAAATTATTCAAAAAATAATTTTATACTGTCGCAAATTTTAATTGCGCCAGGGATTGCCTTTTCTATAGTAAATTATCCAAAAAATAATTTTATACTGTCGCAAATTTTAATTACGCCAGGGATTGCCTTTACTATAGTAAATTATTCAAAAAATAATTTTCTACTGTCGCAAATTTTAATTGCGCCACGGATTGCCTTTTCTACAGTAAATTTTTCAAAAAATAATTTTCTACTGTCGCAAATTTTAATTGCGCCAGGGATTGCCTTTTCTACAGTAAATTATTCAAAAAATAATTTTCTATTGTCGCAAATTTTAATTGCGCCAGGGATTGCCTTTTCTACAGTAAATTTTTCAAAAAATAATTTTCTACTGTCGCAAATTTTAATTGCGCCAGGGATTGCCTTTTCTACAGTAAATTTTTCAAAAATTAATTTTATACTGTCGCAAATTTTAAATACGCCAGGGATTGCCTTTTCTATAGTAAATTATTCAAAAAATAATTTTTTACTGTCGCAAATTTTAAATACGCCAGGGATTGCCTTTTCTATAGTAAATTATTCAAAAAATAATTTTTTACTGTCGGAAATTTTAAGTGCGCCAGGGATTGCCTTTTCTATAGTAAATTTTTCAAAAAATAATTTTCTACTGTCGCAAATTTTAATTGAGCCAGGGATTGCCTTTTCTACAGTAAATTTTTCAAAAATTAATTTTATACTGTCGCAAATTTTAATTGGGCCAGGGATTGCCTTTTCTATAGTAAATTATTCAAAAAATAATTTTTTACTCTCGCAAATTTTAATTACGCCAGGGATTGTCTTTTCTATAGTAAATTATTCAAAAAATATTTTTTTACTGTCGCAAATTTTAAGTGCGCCAGGGATTGCCTTTTCTATAGTAAATTATTCAAAAAATAATTTTATACTGTCGCAAATTTTAATTACGCCAGGGATTGCCTTTCTCTAGTAAATTATTCCAAAAATAATTTTCTACTGTCGCAAATTTTAATTACGCCAGGGATTGCCTTTTCTATAGTAAATAATTCAAAAAATAATTTTTTACTGTCGCAAATTTTAAGTGCGCCAGGGATTGCCTTTTCTATAGTAAATTATTCAAAAAATAATTTTCTACTGTCGCAAATTTTAATTACGCCAGGGATTGCCTTTTCTATAGTAAATTATTCAAAAAATAATTTTTTACTGTCGCAAATTTTAATTGCGCCAGGGATTAACTTTTCTATAGTAAATTATTCAAAAAATAATTTTTTACTGTCGCAAATTTTAATTGCGCCAGGGATTGCCTTTTCTACAGTAAATGTTTCAAAATATTAATTTTTTACTGTCGAAAATTTTAATTACGCCAGGGATTGCCTTTTCTATAGTAAATTTTGCAAAAAATAATTTTTTACTGTCGCAAATTTTAATTACGCCAGGGATTGCCTATTCTACAGTAAATTTTTCAAAAAATAATTTTTTACTGTCGCAAATTTTAAGTGCGCCAGGGATTGCCTTTTCTATAGTAAATTTTTCAAAAAATAATTTTCTACTGTCGCAAATTTTAATTGCGCCAGGGTTTGCCTTTTCTACAGTAAATTTTTCAAAAATTAATTTTATACTGTCGCAAATTTTAATTGCGCCAGGGATTGCCTTTTCTATAGTAAATTATTCAAAAAATAATTTTCAACTGTCGCAAATTTTAATTACGCCAGGGACTGCCTTTTCTATAGTAAATTATTCAAAAAATAATTTTTTACTGTCGCAAATTTTAGGTGCGCCAGGGGTTGCCTTTTCTATAGTAAATTATTCAAAAAATAATTTTTTACTGTCGCAAATTTTAAGTGCGCCAGGGATTGCCTTTTCTATAGTAAATTATTCAAAAAATAATTTTATACTGTCGCAAATTTTAATTACGCCAGGGATTGCCTTTTCTATAGTAAATTATTCAAAAAATAAGTTTTTACTGTCGCAAATTTTAAGTGCGCCAGGGATTGCCTTTTCTATAGTAAATTATTCAAAAAATAATTTTCTACTGTCGCAAATTTTAATTACGCCAGGGATTGCCTTTTCTACAGTATATTATTAAAAAAATAATTTTCAACTGTCGCAAATTTTAATTACGCCAGGGATTGCCTTTTCTATAGTAAATTATTCAAAAAATAATTTTCTACTGTCGCAAATTTTAATTACGCCAGGGATTGCCTTTTCTATAGTAAATTATTCAAAAAATAATTTTTTACTGTCGCAAATTTTAAGTGCGCCAGGGATTGCTTTTTCTATAGTAAATTATTCAAAAAATAATTTTCTACTGTCGCAAATTTTAATTGCACCAGGGATTGCCTTTTCTATAGTAAATTTTGCAAAAAATAATTTTATACTGTCGCAAATTTTAAGTGCGCCAGGGATTGCCTTTTCTATAGTAAATTATTCAAAAAATAATTTTTTACTGTCGCAAATTTTAATTGCGCCAGGGATTGCCTTTTCTACAGTAAATTTTCCAAAATATTAATTTTTTACTGTCGCAAATTTTAAATACGCCAGGGATTTCCTTTTCTATAGTAAATTATTCAAAAAATAATTTTCTACTGTCACAAATTTTAAATATCCCAGGGATTGCCTTTTCTATAGTAAATTATTCAAAAAATTATTTTTTACTGTCGAAAATTTTAATTACGCCAGGGATTGCCTTTTCTATAGTAAATTTTGCAAAAAATAATTTTATACTGTCGCAAATTTTAAGTGCGCCAGGGATTGCCTTTTCTATAGTTAATTATTCAAAAAATAATTTTTTACTGTCGCAAATTTTAATTGCGTCAGGGATTGCCTTTTCTACAGTAAATTTTTCAAAATATTAATTTTTTACTGTCGCAAATTTTAAATACGCCAGGGATTGCCTTTTCTATAGTAAATTATTCAAAAAATAATTTTCTACTGTCGCAAATTTTAAATATCCCAGGGATTGCCTTTTCTACAGTTAATTTTTCAAAATATTAATTTTTTACTGTCGCAAATTTTAAATACGCCAGGGATTGCCTTTTCTATAGTAAATTATTCAAAAAATAATTTTCAACTGTCGCAAATTTTAATTACGCCAGGGATTGCCTTTTCTATAGTAAATTATTCAAAAAATAATTTTTTACTGTCGCAAATTTTAAGTGCGCCAGGGATTGCCTTTTCTATAGTAAATTATTCAAAAAATAATTTTATACTGTCGCAAATTTTAATTACGCCAGGGATTGCCTTTTCTATAGTAAATTATTCAAAAAATAATTTTTTACTGTCGCAAATTTTAAGTGCGCCAGGGATTGCCTTTTCTATAGTAAATTATTCAAAAAATAATTTTCTACTGTCGCAAATTTTAATTACGCCAGGGATTGCCTTTTCTATAGTATATTATTCAAAAAATAATTTTCAACTGTCGCAAATTTTAATTACGCCAGGGATTGCCTTTTCTATAGTAAATTATTCAAAAAATAATTTTTTACTGTCGCAAATTTTAAGTGCGCCAGGGATTGCCTTTTCTATAGTAAATTATTCAAAAAATAATTTTCTACTGTCGCAAATTTTAATTGCGCCAGGGATTGCCTTTTCTATAGTAAATTTTGCAAAAAATAATTTTATACTGTCGCAAATTTTAAGTGCGCCAGGGATTGCCTTTTCTATAGTAAATTATTCAAAAAATAATTTTTTACTGTCGCAAATTTTAATTGCGCCAGGGATTGCCTTTTCTACAGTAAATTTTCCAAAATATTAATTTTTTACTGTCGCAAATTTTAAATACGCCAGGGATTGCCTTTTCTATAGTAAATTATTCAAAAAATAATTTTCTACTGTCGCAAATTTTAAATATCCCAGGGATTGCCTTTTCTATAGTAAATTATTCAAAAAATTATTTTTTACTGTCGAAAATTTTAATTACGCCAGGGATTGCCTTTTCTATAGTAAATTTTGCAAAAAATAATTTTATACTGTCGCAAATTTTAAGTGCGCCAGGGATTGCCTTTTCTATAGTTAATTATTCAAAAAATAATTTTTTACTGTCGCAAATTTTAATTGCGTCAGGGATTGCATTTCTACAGTAAATTTTTCAAAATATTAATTTTTTACTGTCGCAAATTTTAAATACGCCAGGGATTGCCTTTTCTATAGTAAATTATTCAAAAAATAATTTTCTACTGTCGCAAATTTTAAATATCCCAGGGATTGCCTTTTCTACAGTTAATTTTTCAAAATATTAATTTTTTACTGTCGCAAATTTTAAATACGCCAGGGATTGCCTTTTCTATAGTAAATTATTCAAAAAATAATTTTCAACTGTCGCAAATTTTAATTACGCCAGGGATTGCCTTTTCTATAGTAAATTATTCAAAAAATAATTTTTTACTGTCGCAAATTTTAAGTGCGCCAGGGATTGCCTTTTCTATAGTAAATTATTCAAAAAATAATTTTATACTGTCGCAAATTTTAATTACGCCAGGGATTGCCTTTTCTATAGTAAATTATTCAAAAAATAATTTTTTACTGTCGCAAATTTTAAGTGCGCCAGGGATTGCCTTTTCTATAGTAAATTATTCAAAAAATAATTTTCTACTGTCGCAAATTTTAATTACGCCAGGGATTGCCTTTTCTATAGTATATTATTCAAAAAATAATTTTCAACTGTCGCAAATTTTAATTACGCCAGGGATTGCCTTTTCTATAGTAAATTATTCAAAAAATAATTTTCTACTGTCGCAAATTTTAATTACGCCAGGGATTGCCTTTTCTATAGTAAATTATTCAAAAAATAATTTTTTACTGTCGCAAATTTTAAGTGCGCCAGGGATTGCCTTTTCTATAGTAAATTATTCAAAAAATAATTTTCTACTGTCGCAAATTTTAATTGCGCCAGGGATTGCCTTTTCTATAGTAAATTTTGCAAAAAATAATTTTATACTGTCGCAAATTTTAAGTGCGCCAGGGATTGCCTTTTCTATAGTAAATTATTCAAAAAATAATTTTTTACTGTCGCAAATTTTAATTGCGCCAGGGATTGCCTTTTCTACAGTAAATTTTCCAAAATATTAATTTTTTACTGTCGCAAATTTTAAATACGCCAGGGATTGCCTTTTCTATAGTAAATTATTCAAAAATAATTTTCTACTGTCGCAAATTTTAAATATCCCAGGGATTGCCTTTTCTATAGTAAATTATTCAAAAAATTATTTTTTACTGTCGAAAATTTTAATTACGCCAGGGATTGCCTTTTCTATAGTAAATTTTGCAAAAAATAATTTTATACTGTCGCAAATTTTAAGTGCGCCAGGGATTGCCTTTTCTATAGTTAATTATTCAAAAAATAATTTTTTACTGTCGCAAATTTTAATTGCGTCAGGGATTGCCTTTTCTACAGTAAATTTTTCAAAATATTAATTTTTTACTGTCGCAAATTTTAAATACGCCAGGGATTGCCTTTTCTATAGTAAATTATTCAAAAAATAATTTTCTACTGTCGCAAATTTTAAATATCCCAGGGATTGCCTTTTCTACAGTTAATTTTTCAAAATATTAGTTTTTTACTGTCGCAAATTTTAAATACGCCAGGGATTGCCTTTTCTATAGTAAATTATTCAAAAAATAATTTTCTACTGTCGCAAATTTTAAATACGCCAGGGATTGCCTTTTCTGTAGTAAACTATTCAAAAAATAATTTTTTACTGTCGAAAATTTTAAGTGCGCCAGGGATTGCCTTTTCTATAATAAATTATTCAAAAAATAATTTTTTACTGTCGCAAATTTTAATTACGCCAGGGATTGCCTTTTCTATAGTAAATTATTCAAAAAATAATTTTTTACTCTCACAAATTTCAATTTCGCCAGGTAAATTTTTCACAAATTAATTGTTTACTGTCGCAAATTTTAAATACGCCAGGGATTGCCTTTTCTATAGTAAATTATTCAAAAAATAATTTTCTACTGTCGCAAATTTTAATTACGCCAGGGATTGCCTTTTCTCTAGTAAATTATTCAAAAAATAATTTTCTACTGTCGCAAATTTTAATTACGCCAGGTATTGCCTTCACTATAGTAAATTATTCAAAAAATAATTTTTTACTGTCGCAAATTTTAAGTGCGCCAGGCATTGCCTTTTCTATAGTAAATTATTCAAAAAATAATTTTCTACTGTCGCAAATTTTAATTACGCCAGGGATTGCCTTTTCTATAGTAAATTATTCAAAAAATAATTTTTTACTGTCGCAAATTTTAAGTGCGCCAGGGATTGCCTTTTCTACAGTAAATTATTCAAAAAATAATTTTATACTGTCGCAAATTTTAATTACGCCAGGGATTGCCTTTTCTATAGTAAATTATTCAAAAAATAATTTTATACTGTCGCAAATTTTAATTACGCCAGGGATTGCCTTTTCTATAGTAAATTTTGCAAAAAATAATTTTATACTGTCGCAAATTTTAAGTGCGCCAGGGATTGCCTTTTCTATAGTAAATTATTCAAAAAATAAATTTTTACTGTCGCAAATTTTAATTGCGCCAGGGATTGCCTTTTCTACAGTAAATTTTTCAAAAATTAATTTTATACTGTCGCAAATTTTAAATATCCCAGGGATTGCCTTTTCTATACTAAATTATTCAAAAATAATTTTTTACTGTCGCAAATTTTAAGTGCGCCAGGGATTGCCTTTTCTATAGTAAATTATTCAAAAAATAATTTTCTACTGTCGCAAATTTTACTTACGCCAGGGATTGCCTTTTCTATAGTAAATAATTCAAAAAATAATTTTATACTGTCGCAAATTTTAATTACGCCAGGGATTGCCTTTTCTATAGTAAATTATTCAAAAAATAATTCTATACTGTCGCAAATTTTAATTACGCCAGGGATTGCCTTTTCTATAGTAAATTTTGCAAAAAATAATTTTATACTGTCGCAAATTTTAAGGGCGCCAAGGATTGCCTTTTCTATAGTAGATTATTCAAAAAATAATTTTTTACTGTCGCAAATTTTAATTGCGCCAGGGATTGCCTTTTCTACAGTAAATTTTTCAAAATATTAATATTTTACTGTCGCAAATTTTAAATACGCCAGAGATTGCCTTTTCTATAGTAAATTATTCAAAAAATAATTTTCTACTGTCGCAAATTTTAAATATCCCAGGGATTGCCTTTTCTATAGTAAATTATTCAAAAAATAATTTTCTACCGTCGCAAATTTTAATTACGCCAGGGATTGACCTTTCTATAGTAAATTATTCAAAAAATAATTTTATACTGTCGCAAATTTTAATTACGCCAGGGATTGCCTTTTCTATAGTAAATTATTCAAAAAATAATTTTATACTGTCGCAAATTTTAATTACGCCAGCGATTGCCTTTTCTATAGTAAATTATTCAAAAAATAATTTTATACTGTCGCAAATTTTAATTACGCCAGGGATTGCCTTTTCTATAGTAAATTTTGCAAAAAATAGTTTTATACTGTCGCAAATTTTAAATATCCCAGGGATTGCCTTTTCTATAGTAAATTATTCAAAAAATAATTTTTTACTGTCGCAAATTTTAAGTGCGCCAGGGATTGCCTTTTCTATAGTAAATTATTCAAAAAATAATTTTCTACTGTCGCAAATTTTAATTACGCCAGGGATTGCCTTTTCTATAGTAAATTATTCAAAAAATAATTTTTTACTGTCGCAAATTTTAAGTGCGCCAGGGATTGCCTTTTCTATAGTCAATTATTCAAAAAATAATTTTACACTGTCGCAAATTTTAATTACGCCAGGGATTGCCTTTTCTATAGTAAATTATTCAAAAAATAATTTTATACTGTCGCAAATTTTAATTACGCCAGGGATTGCCTTTTCTATAGTAAATTTTGCAAAAAATAATTTTATACTGTCGCAAATTTTAAGTGCGCCAGGGATTGCCTTTTCTATAGCAAATTATTCAAAAAATTATTTTTTACTGTCGCAAATTTTAATTGCGCCAGGGATTGCCTTTTCTACAGTAAATTTTTCACAATATTAATTTTTTACTGTCGCAAAATTTAAATTCGCCAGGGATTGCCTTTTCTATAGTAAATTATTCAAAAAATAATTTTCTACTGTCGCAAATTTTAAATATCCCAGGGATTGCCTTTTCTATAGTAAATTATTCAAAAAATAATTTTCTACTGTCGCAAATTTTAATTACGCCAGGGATTGCCTTTTCTATAGTAAATTATTCAAAAAATAATTTTATACTGTCGCAAATTTTAATTACGCCAGGGATTGCCTTTTCTATTGTAAATTATTCAAAAAAAAAATTTATACTGTCGCAAATTTTAATTACGCCAGGGATTGCCTTTTCTATAGTAAATTTTGCAAAAAATAATTTTATACTGTCGCAAATTTTAAGTGCGATAGGGATTGCCTTTTCTATAGTAAATTATTCAAAAAATAATTTTTTACTGTCGCAAATTTTAATTGCGACAGGGATTGCCTTTTCTACAGTAAATTTTTCAAAATATTAATTTTTACTGTCGCAAATTTTAAATACGCCAGGGATTGCCTTTTCTATAGTAAATTATTCAAAAAATAATTTTCTACTGTCGCAAATTTTAAATACGCCAGGGATTGCCTTTTCTATAGTAAATTATTCAAAAAATAATATTTTACTGTCGCAAATTTTAAGTGCGCCAGGGATTGCCTTTTCTATAGTAAATTATTCAAAAAATAATTTTATACTGTCGCAAATTTTAATTACGCCAGCCATTGCCTTTTCTATAGTAAATTATTCAAAAAATAATTTTTTACTGTCGCAAATTTTAATTGCGCCAGGGATTGCCTTTTCTATAGTAAATTATTCAAAAAATATTTTTCTACTGTCGCAAATTTTAAATACGCCAGGGATTGCCTTTTCTATAGTAAATTATTCAAAAAATAATTTTTTACTGTCGCAAATTGTAATTGCGCCAGGGATTGCCTTTTCTATAGTAAATTATTCAAAAAATAATTTTCAACTGTCGCAAATTTTAATTACGCCAGGGATTGCCTTTTCTATAGTAAATTATTCAAAAAATAATTTTTTACTGTCGCAAATTTTAAGTGCGCCAGGGATTGCCTTTTCTATAGTAAATTATTCAAAAAATAATTTTATACTGTCGCAAATTTTAATTACGCCAGGGATTGCCTTTTCTATAGTAAATTTTTCAAAAACTAATTTTTTACTGTCGCAAATTTTAAAAACGCCAGGGATTGCCTTTTCTATAGTAAATTTTTCAAAAACTAATTTTTTACTGTCGCATATTTTAATTGCCCCAGGGATTGCCTTTTCTATAGTAAATTTTTCACAAATTAATTTTTTACTGTCGCAAATTTTAAATACGCCAGGGATTGCCTTTTCTATTGTAAATTTTTCAGAAATTAATTTTTTACTGTCGCAAATTTTAAATACGCGAGGTATTGCCTTTTCTATAGTAAATTATTCAAAAAATAATTTTTTACTGTCGCAAATTTTAATTGCGCCAGGGATTGCCTTTTGTATAGTAAATTTTTCAAAATTTAATTTTTTACTGTCGCAAATTTTAAATCCGCCAGGGATTGCCTTTTCTATAGTAAATTATTCAAAAAATAACTTTTTACTGTCGCAAATTTTAATTGCGCCAGGGATTGCCTTTTCTACAGTAAATTTTTCAAAAAATAATTTTCTACTGTCGCAAATTTTAACTGCGCCAGGGATTGCCTTTTCTATAGTAAATTTTTCAAAAACTAATTTTTTACTGTCGCAAATTTTAAAAACGCCAGGGATTGCCTTTTCTATAGTAAATTTTTCAAAAACTAATTTTTTACTGTCGCATATTTTAATTGCCCCAGGGATTGCCTTTTCTATAGTAAATTTTTCACAAATTAATTTTTTACTGTCGCAAATTTTAAATACGCCAGGGATTGCCTTTTCTATTGTAAATTTTTCAGAAATTAATTTTTTACTGTCGCAAATTTTAAATACGCGAGGTATTGCCTTTTCTATAGTAAATTATTCAAAAAATAATTTTTTACTGTCGCAAGTTTTAATTACGCCAGGGATTGCCTTTTCTATAGTAAATTTTTCAAAAATTAATTTTTTACTGTCGCAAATTTTAATTGCGCCAGGGATTGCCCTTTCTGTAGTAAATTTTGCAAAAAAATAATTTTTTACTGTCGCAAATTTTAATTGCGCCAGGGATTGCCTTTTATATAGTAAATTTTTCAAAAACTAATTTTTTACTGTAGCAAATTTTAATTACGCTAGGGATTGCCTGTTCTATAGTAAATTTTTCAAAAAATAATTTTCTACTGTCGCAAATTTTAATTGCGTCAGGGATTGCTTTTTCTATAGTAAATTTTTCAAAAAAAAATTTTATACTGTCGCAAATTTTAATTACGCCAGGGATTGCCTTTTCTACAGTAAATTTTTCAAAAATTAATTTTTTACTGTCGCAAATTTTAATTGCGCCAGGGATTTCTTTTACTATAGTAAATTTTTCAAAAAATAATTTTTTACTGTCGAAAATTTTAATTACGCCAGGGATTGCCTTTTCTATAGTAAATTTTTCAAAATTTAATTTTATACTGTCGCAAATTTTAATTGCGCCAGGGATTGCCTTTTCTATAGTAAATTTTGCAAAAAATAATTTTCTACTGTCGCAAATTTTAATTGCGCCAGGGATTGCATTTTCTATAGTAAATTTTTCACAAATTAATTTTTTACTGTCGCAAATTTTAAATACGCCAGGGATTGCCTTTTCTATAGTAAATTTTTCAAAAAATAATTTTTTACTGTTGCAAATTTTAATTACGCCAGGGATTGCCTTTTCTATAGTAAATTTTTCAAAATTTAATTTTTTACTGTCGCAAATTCTAATTGCGCCAGGGATTGTCTTTTCTATAGTAAATTTTGCAAAAAATAATTTTCTATTGTCGCAAATTTTCATTACGCCAGGGATTGCCTTTTCTATAGTAAATTTTTCAAAAATTATTTTTTTACTGTCGAAAATTTTAATTACTTCAGGGATTGCCTTTTCTATAGTAAATTATTCAAAAAATAATTTTATACTGTCGCAAATTTTAATTGCGCCAGGGATTGCCTGTTCTATAGTAAATTTTTCAAAAATTAATTTTTTACTGTCGCAAATTTTAATTGCTCCAGGGATTGCCTTTTCTATAGTAAATTTTTCAAAAATTAATTTTTTACTGTCGAAAATTTTAAATACGCCAGGGATTGCCTTTTCTATAGTAAATTTTTCAAAAAATAGTTTTTTACTGTTGCAAATTTAAATTACGCCAGGGATTGCCTTTTCTATAGTAAATTTTTCAAAATTTAATTTTATACTGCCGCAAATTTTAATTGCGCCAAGGATTGCCTTTTCTTTAGTTAATTTTGCAAAAAATAATTTTCTACTGTCGCAAATTTTAATTGCGCCAGGGATTGCCTTTTCTATAGTAAATTTTTCAAAAATTAATTTTTTACTGTCGAAAATTTTAATTACGCCAGGGATTGCCTTTTCTATAGTAAATTATTCACAAAATAATTTTATACTGTCGCAAATTTTAATTGCGCCAGGGATTGCCTTTTCTATAGTAAATTTTTCAAAAATTAATTTTTTACTGTCGCAAATTTTAAATCCGCCAGGGATTGGCTTTTCTATAGTAAATTTTTCAAAAACTAATTTTTTACTGTCGAAAATTTAAATTACGCCAGGGATTGCCTTTTCTATAGTAAATTATTCAAAAAGTAATTTTTTACTGTCGCAAATTTTAATTGCGCCAGGGATTGCCTTTTCTATAGTAAATTTTTCAAAAATTAATTTTTTACTGTCGCAAATTTTAATTGTGCCAGGGATTGCCTTTTCTACAGTAAATTTTTCAAAAAATAATTTTTTACTGTCGCAAATTTTAATTGCGCCAGGGATTGCCTTTTATATAGTAAATTTTTCAAAAAATAATTTTATACTGTCGCAAATTTTAATTACGCCAGGGATTGCCTTTTCTATAGTAAATATTTCAAAAAATAATTTTTTACTGTCGCAAATTTTAATTGCGCCAGGGATTGCCTTTTCTACAGTAAATTTTTCAAAAAATAATTTTTTACTGTCGCAAATTTTAATTGCGCCAGGGATTGCCTTTTCTATAGTAAATTTTTCAATAAATAATTTTATACTGTCGCAAATTTTAATTGCGCCTGGGATTGCCTTTTCTATAGTAAATATTTCAAAAATTAATTTTTTACTGTCGCAAATTTTAAATCCGCCAGGGATTGCCTTTTCTATAGTAAATTTTTCAAAAACTAATTTTTTACTGTCGAAAATTTTAATTACCCCAGGGATTGCCTTTTCTATAGTAAATTATTCAAAAAATAATTTTTTACTGCCGAAAATTTTAATTACGCCAGGGATTGCCTTTTCTATAGTAAATTATTCAAAAAAAAAATTTTTTACTGTCGCAAATTTTAATTACGCCAGGGAATGCCTTTTCTATAGTAAATTTTTCAAAAACTAATTTTTTACTGTCGAAAATTTTCATTACGCCAGGGATTGCCTTTTCTATAGTAAATTATTCAAAAAATAATTTTTTACTGTCGCAAATTTTAATTACGCCAGGGATTGCCTTTTCTATAGTAAATTTTTCAAAAATTAATTTTTTACTGTCGCAAATTTTAATTGCGCCAGGGATTGCCTTTTCTACAGTAAATTTTTCAAAAAATAATTTTTTACTGTCGCAAATTTTAATTGCGCCAGGGATTGCCTTTTATATAGTAAATTTTTCAAAAAATAATTTTATACTTTCGCAAATTTTAATTACGCCAGTGATTGCCTTTTCTATAGTAAATTTTTCAAAAAATAATTTTTTTCTGTCGCAAATTTTAATTGCACCAGGGATTGCCTTTTCTACAGTTAATTTTTCAAAAAATAATGTTTTACTGTCGCAAATTTTAATTGCGCCAGGGATTGCCTTGTCTATAGTAAATTTTTCAAGAAATAATTTTATACTGTCACAAATTTTAATTGCGCCAGGGATTGCTTTTCTATAGTAAATTTTTCACAAATTAATTTTTTACTGTCGCAAATTTTAAATACGCCAGGGATTGCATTTTCTATAGTAAAATTTTCAAAAAATTAATTTTTTACTTTCGCAAGTTTTAATTGCGCCAGGGATTGCCTTTTCTATGGTAAACTTTTCAAAATTTAATTTTATACTGTCGCAAATTTTAATTACGCCAGGGATTGCCTTTTCTATAGTAAATTTTTCAAAAAATAATTTTTTACTGTCGCAAATTTTAATTGCGCCAGGGATTGCCTATTCTACAGTAATTTTTTACTGTCGCAAATTTTAATTACGCCAGGGATTGCCTTTTCTATAGTGAATTTTTCAAAAAATAATTTTTTACTGTCGCAAATTTTAAATACGCCAGGGATTGCCTTTTCTATAGTAAATTTTTCAAAATTTAATTTTATACTGTCGCCAATTTTAATTGCGCCAGGGATTGCCTTTTCTATAGTAAATTTTTCAAAAAATAATTTTCTACTGTCGCAAATTTAAATTGCGCCAGCGATTGCCTTTTCTATAGTAAATTTTTCAAAAAATAATTACGCCAGGGATTGGCTTTTCTATAGTAAATTTTTCAAAATTTAATTTTATACTGTCGCAAATTTTAATTGCGCCAGGGATTGCCTTTTCTATAGTAAATTTTGCAAAAAATAATTTTCTACTGTCGCAAATTTTAAATCCGCCAGCGATTGCCTTTTCTATAGTAAATTTTTCAAAAACTAATTTTTTACTGTCGCAAATTTTAATTGCTCCGGGGATTGCCTTTTCTATAGTAAATTTTTCAAAAATTAATTTTTTACTGTCGCAAATTTTAATTGTGCCAGGGATTGCCTTTTCTACAGTAAATTTTTAAAAAATAATTTTTTACTGTCGCAAATTTTAATTGCGCCAGGGATTGCCTTTTATATAGTAAATTTTTCAAAAAATAATTTTATACTGTCGCAAATTTTAATTACGCCAGGGATTGCCTTTTCTACAGTAAATTTTTCAAAAAATAATTTTTTACTGTCGCAAATTTTAATTGCGCCAGGGATTGCCTTTTATATAGTAAATTTTTCAAAAAATAATTTTTTACTGTCGCAAATTTTAATTGCACCAGGGATTGCCTTTTCTATAGTAAATTTTTCAAGAAATAATTTTATACTGTCGCAAATTTTAATTGCGCCAGGGATTGCCTTTTCTATAGTAAATTTTTCACAAATTAATTTTTTACTGTCGCAAATTTTAAATACGCCAGGGATTGCATTTTCTATAGTAAAATTTTCAAAAAATTATTTTTTTACTGTCGCAAGTTTTAATTGCGCCAGGGATTGCCTTTTCTATGGTAAATTTTTCAAAATTTAATTTTATACTGTCGCAAATTTTAATTACGCCAGGGATTGCCTTTTCTATAGTAAATTTCTCAAAAAATAATTTTTTACTGTCGCAAATTTTAATTGCGCCAGGGATTGCCTATTCTACAGTAAATTTTTCAAAAAATAATTTTTTACTGTCGCAAATTTTAATTACGCCAGGGATTGCCTTTTCTATAGTGAATTTTTCAAAAAATAATTTTTTACTGTCGCAAATTTTAAATACGCCAGGGATTGCCTTTTCTATAGTAAATTTTTCAAAATTTAATTTTATACTGTCGCCAATTTTAATTGCGCCAGGGATTGCCTTTTCTATAGTAAATTTTTCAAAAAATAATTATCTACTGTCGCAAATTTTAATTGCGCCAACGATTGCCTTTTCTATAGTAAATTTTTCAAAAACTAATTTTTTAATTTCGCAAATTTTAATTACGCCAGGGATTGCCTTTTTTATAGTAAATTTTTCAAAATTTAATTTTATACTGTCGCAAATTTTAATTGCGCCAGGGATTGCCTTTTCTATAGTAGATTTTTCAAAAAATAGTTTTTTACTGTCGCAAATTTTAATTACGCCAGGGATTGCCTTTTATATAGTAAATTTTTCAAAAATTAATTTTTTGCTGTCGCAAATTTTAAATCCGCCATAGATTGCCTTTTATATAGTAAATTATTCAAAAAATCATTTTTTACTGTCGCAAATTTTAATTACGCCAGGGATTGCCTTTTCTATAGTAAATTATTCACAAAAATAATTTTTTACTGTCGCAAATTTTAATTACGCCTGGGATTGGCTTTTTTATAGTAAATTTTTCAAAATTTAATTTTATACTGTCGCAAATTTTAATTGCGCCAGGGATTGCCTTTTCTATAGTAAATTTTGCAAAAAATAATTTTCTACTGTCGCAAATTTTAAATCCGCCAGCGATTGCCTTTTCTATAGTAAATTTTTCAAAAACTAATTTTTTACTTTCGCAAATTTTAATTACGCCAGGGATTGCCTTTTCTATAGTAAATTTTTCAAAATTTAATTTTATACTGTCGCAAATTTTAATTGCGCCAGGGATTGCCTTTTATATAGTAAATTTTTCAAAAAATAGTTTTTTACTGTCGCAAATTTTAAATCCGCCATAGATTGCCTTTTATATAGTAAATTATTCAAAAAATCATTTTTTACTGTCGCAAATTTTAATTACGCCAGGGATTGCCTTTTCTATAGTAAATTATTCACAAAAATAATTTTTTACTGTCGCAAATTTTAATTACGCCAGGGATTGGCTTTTTTATAGTAAATTTTTCAAAATTTAATTTTATACTGTCGCAAATTTTAATTGCGCCAGGGATTGCCTTTTTTATAGTAAATTTTGCAAAAAATAATTTTCTACTGTCGCAAATTTTAAATCCGCCAGCGATTACCTTTTCTATAGTAAATTTTTCAAAAACTAATTTTTTACTTTCGCAAATTTTAATTACGCCAGGGATTGCCTTTTCTATAGTAAATTTTTCAAAAATTAATTTTTTACTGTCGCAAATTTTAAATCCGCCATAGATTGCCTTTTATATAGTAAATTATTCAAAAAATCATTTTTTACTGTCGCAAATTTTAATTACGCCAGGGATTGCCTTTTCTATAGTAAATTATTCACAAAAATAATTTTTTACTGTCGCAAATTTTAATTACGCCAGGGATTGGCTTTTTTATAGTAAATTTTTCAAAATTTAATTTTATACTGTCAAAAATTTTAATATGCCAGGGATTGCCTTTTCTATAGTAAATTATTCAAAAAATAATTTTTTACTGTCGCAAATTTTAATTGCGCCAGGGATTGCCTTTTCTATAGAAAATTTTTCAAAAACTAATTTTTTACTGTCGATTTTAATTACGCCAGGGATTGCCTTTTCTATAGTAAATAATTCAAAAAATAATTTTTTACTGTCGCAAGTTTTAATTGCGCCAGGCATTGCCTTTTCTATAGTAAATTTTTCAAAATTTAATTTTATACTGTCGCAAATTTTAATTACGCCAGGGATTGCCTCTTCTATAGTAAATTTTTCAAAAAATAATTTTTTACTGTCGCAAATTTTAATTGCGCCAGGGATTGCCTTCTCTACAGTAAATTTTTCAAAAAATAATTTTTTACTGTCGCAAATTTTAATTACGCCAGGGATTGCCTTTTCTATAGTAAATTTTTCAAAAAATAATTTTTTACTGTCGCAAATTTTAATTACGCCAGGGATTGCCTTTTCTATAGTAAATTTTTCAAAATTTAATTTTATACTGTCGCAAATTTTAATTGCGCCAGGGATTGCCTTTTGTATAGTAAATTTTTCAAAAAATAATTTTCTACTGTCGCAAATTTTAATTGCGCCAGGGATTGCCTTTTCTATAGTAAATTTTTCAAAAACTAATTTTTTACTTTCGCAAATTTTAATTACGCCAGGGATTGCCTTTTCTATAGTAAATTTTTCAAAATTTAATTTTATACTGTCGCAAATTTTAATTACGCCAGGGATTGCCTTTTCTATAGTAAATTTTTCAAAAAATAATTTTTTACGGTCGCAAATTTTAATTACGCCAGGGATTGCCTTTTCTACAGTAAATTTTTCAAAAATTAATTTTTTACTGTCGCAAATTTTAAATCCGCCAGGGATTGCCTTTTCTATAGTAAATTATTCAAAAAATCATTTTTTACTGTCGCAAATTTTAATTACGCCAGGGTTTGCCTTTTCTATAGTAAATTATTCAAAAAATAATTTTTTACTGTCGCAAATTTTAATTACGCCAGGGATTGCCTTTTCTATAGTAAATTTTTCAAAAAATAATTTTTTACTGTCGCAAATTTTAATTGCGCCAGGTATTGCCTTTTCTATAGTAAATTTTTCAAAAAATAATTTTATACTGTCGCAAATTTTAATTGCGCCAGGAATTGCCTTATCTATAGTAAATTTTTCACAAATTAATTTTTTACTGTCGCAAATTTTAAATACGCCAGGGATTGCATTTTATATAGTAAATTTTTCAAAAAAGAATTTTTTACTGTCGCAAGTTTTAATTGCGCCAGGGATTGCCTTTTCTATAGTAAATTTTTCAAAATTTAATTTTATACTGTCGCAAATTTTAATTACGCCAAGGATTGCCTCTTCTATAGTAAATTTTTCAAAAAATAATTTTTTACTGTCGCAAATTTTAATTGCGCCAGGGATTGCTTTTTCTACAGTAAATTTTTCAAAAAATAATTTTTTACTGTCGCAAATTTTAATTACGCCAGGGATTGCCTTTTCTATAGTAAATTTTTCAAAAAATAATTTTTTACTGTCGCAAATTTTAAATACGCCAGGGATTGCCTTTTCTATAGTAAATTTTTCAAAATTTAATTTTATACTGTCGCAAATTTTAATTGCGCCAGGGATTGCCTTTTCTATAGTAAATTTTTAAAAAAATAATTTTCTACTGTCGCAAATTTTAATTGCGCCAGGGATTGCCTTTTCTATAGTAAATTTTTCAAAAACTAATTTTTTACTTTCGCAAATTTTAATTACGCCAGGGATTGCCTTTTCTATAGTAAATTTTTCAAAATTTAATTTTATACTGTCGCAAATTTTAATTACGCCAGGGATTGCCTTTTCTATAGTAAATTTTTCAAAAAATAATTTTTTACGGTCGCAAATTTTAATTACGCCAGGGATTGCCTTTTCTATAGTAAATTTTTCAAAAATTAATTTTTTACTGTTGCAAATTTTAAATCCGCCAGGGATTGCCTTTTCTATAGTATATTATTCAAAAAATCATTTTTTACTGTCGCAAATTTTAATTGCGCCAGGGATTGCCTTTTCTATAGTAAATTATTCAAAAAATAATTTTTTACTGTCGCAAATTTTAAATACGCCAGGGATTGCATTTTCTATAGATTATTTTTCACAAATTAATTTTATACTGTCGCAAATTTTAATTACGCCAGGGATTGCCTTTTCTGTAGTAAATTTTTCAAAAAATCATTTTTTACTGCCGCAAATTTTAACAGCGTCAGGGATTGCCTTTTCTATAGTAAATTTTTCAAAATTTAATTTTATTCTGTCGCAAATTTTAATAACGCCAGGGATTGCCTTTTCTATAGTAAATTTTTCAAAAAATAATTTTTTACTGTCGCAAATTTTAATTATGCCAGGGATTGCCTTTTCTATAGTAACTTTTTCAAAAAATAATTTTCTACTGTCTCAAATTTTAATTGCGCCAGGGATTGCCTTTTCTACAGTAAATTTTTCAAAAAATAATTTTTTACTGTCGCAAATTTTAATTACGCCAGGGATTGCCTTTTCTATAGTAAATTTTTCAAATAATAATTTTTTACTGTCGCAAATTTTAAATACGCCAGGGATTGCCTTTTCTATAGTAAATTTTTCAAAATTTAATTTTATACTGTCGCAAATTTTAATTGCGCCAGGGATTGCCTTTTCTATAGTAAATTTTTCACAAATTAATTTTTTACTGTCGCAAAATTTAAATACGCCAGGGATTGCATTTTCTATAGTAAATTTTTCAAAAAATAATTTTTTACTGTCGCAAGTTTTAATTGCGCCAGGGATTGCCTTTTCTATGGTAAATTTTTCAAAGTTTAATTTTATACTGTAGCAAATTTTAATTACGCCAGGGATTGCCTTTTCTATAGTAAATTATTCAAAAAATAATTTTTTACTGTCGCAAATTTTAAATACGCCAGGGATTGCCTTTTCTATAGTAAATTTTTCACAAATTAATTTTCTACTGTCGCAAATTTTAAATCCGCCAGCGATTGCCTTTTCTATAGTAAATTTTTCAAAAACTAATTTTTTACTTTCGCAAATTTTAATTACGCCAGGGATTGCCTTTTCTATAGTAAATTTTTCAAAAATTAATTTTTACTGTCGCAAATTTTAAATCCGCCATAGATTGGATTTTATATAGTAAATTATTCAAAAAATCATTTTTTACTGTCGCAAATTTTAATTACGCCAGGGATTGCCTTTTCTATAGTAAATTATTCACAAAAATAATTTTTTACTGTCGCAAATTTTAATTACGCCAGGGATTGGCTTTTTTATAGTAAATTTTTCAAAATTTAATTTTATACTGTCAAAAATTTTAATTATGCCAGGGATTGCCTTTTCTATAGTAAATTATTCAAAAAATAATTTTTTACTGTCGCAAATTTTAATTGCGCCAGGGATTATCTTTTCTATAGTAAATTTTTCAAAAACTAATTTTTTACTGTCGATTTTAATTACGCCAGGGATTGCCTTTTCTATAGTAAATAATTCAAAAAATAATTTTTTACTGCCGAAAATTTTAATTACGCCAGGGATTGCCTTTTCTATAGTAAATTATTCAAAAAATAATTTTTTACTGTCGCAAATTTTAATTACGCCAGGGATTGCCTCTTCTATAGTAAATTTTTCAAAAATTAATTTTTTACTGTCGCAAATTTTAATTGCGCCAGGGATTGCCTCTTCTACAGTAAATTTTTCAAAAAATAATTTTTTACTGTCGCAAATTTTAATTGCGCCAGGGATTGCCTTTTATATAGTAAATTTTTCAAAAAATAATTTTATACTGTCGCAAATTTTAATTACGCCAGGGATTGCCTTTTCTATAGTAAATTTTTCAAAAAATAATTTTTTACTGTCGCAAATTTTAATTGCGCCAGGGATTGCCTTTCTACAGTAAATTTTTCAAAAAATAATTTTTTACTGTCGCAAATTTTAATTGCGCCGGGGATTGCCTTTTCTATAGTAAATTTTTCAAAATATAATTTTATACTGTCGCAAATTTTAATTGCGCCAGGAATTGCCTTATCTATAGTAAATTTTTCACAAATTAATTTTTTACTGTCGCAAATTTTAAATACGCCAGGGATTGCATTTTATATAGTAAATTTTTCAAAAAATAATTTTTAACTGTCGCAAGTTTTAATTGCGCCAGGCATTGCCTTTTCTATAGTAAATTTTTCAAAATTTAATTTTATACTGTCGCAAATTTTAATTACGCCAGGGATTGCCTCTTCTATAGTAAATTTTTCAAAAAATAATTTTTTACTGTCGCAAATTTTAATTGCGCCAGGGATTGCCTTCTCTACAGTAAATTTTTCAAAAAATAATTTTTTACTGTCGCAAATTTTAATTACGCCAGGGATTGCCTTTTCTATAGTAAATTTTTCAAAAAATAATTTTTTACTGTCGCAAATTTTAATTACGCCAGGGATTGCCTTTTCTATAGTAAATTTTTCAAAATTTAATTTTATACTGTCGCAAATTTTAATTGCGCCAGGGATTGCCTTTTCTATAGTAAATTTTTCAAAAAATAATTTTCTACTGTCGCAAATTTTAATTGCGCCAGGGATTGCCTTTTCTATAGTAAATTTTTCAAAAACTAATTTTTTACTTTCGCAAATTTTAATTACGCCAGGGATTGCCTTTTCTATAGTAAATTTTTCAAAATTTAATTTTATACTGTCGCAAATTTTAATTACGCCAGGGATTGCCTTTTCTATAGTAAATTTTTCAAAAAATAATTTTTTACGGTCGCAAATTTTAATTACGCCAGGGATTGCCTTTTCTATAGTAAATTTTCAAAAATTAATTTTTTACTGTCGCAAATTTTAAATCCGCCAGGGATTGCCTTTTCTATAGTAAATTATTCAAAAAATCATTTTTTACTGTCGCAAATTTTAATTACGCCAGGGTTTTGCCTTTTCTATAGTAAATTATTCAAAAAATAATTTTTTACTGTCGCAAATTTTAATTACGCCAGGGATTGCCTTTTCTATAGTAAATTTTTCAAAAAATAATTTTTTACTGTCGCAAATTTTAATTGCGCCAGGTATTGCCTTTTCTATAGTAAATTTTTCAAAAAATAATTTTATACTGTCGCAAATTTTAATTGCGCCAGGAATTGCCCTTATCTATAGTAAATTTTTCACAAATTAATTTTTTACTGTCGCAAATTTTAAATACGCCAGGGATTGCATTTTATATAGTAAATTTTTCAAAAAAGAATTTTTTACTGTCGCAAGTTTTAATTGCGCCAGGGATTGCCTTTTCTATAGTAAATTTTTCAAAATTTAATTTTATACTGTCGCAAATTTTAATTACGCAAAGGATTGCCTCTTCTATAGTAAATTTTTCAAAAAATAATTTTTTACTGTAGCAAATTTTAAATTGCGCCAGGGATTGCTTTTTCTACAGTAAATTTTTCAAAAAATAATTTTTTACTGTCGCAAATTTTAATTACGCCAGGGATTGCCTTTTCTATAGTAAATTTTTCAAAAAAATAATTTTTTACTGTCGCAAATTTTAAATACGCCAGGGATTGCCTTTTCTATAGTAAATTTTTCAAAATTTAATTTTATACTGTCGCAAATTTTAATTATGCCAGGGATTGCCTTTTCTATAGTAACTTTTTCAAAAAATAATTTTCTACTGTCTCAAATTTTAATTGCGCCAGGGATTGCCTTTTCTATAGTAAATTTTTCAAAATTTAATTTTATTCTGTCGCAAATTTTAATTACGCCAGGGATTGCCTTTTCTATAGTAAATTTTTCAAAAAATAATTTTTTACTGTCGCAAATTTTAATTATGCCAGGGATTGCCTTTTCTATAGTAACTTTTTCAAAAAATAATTTTCTACTGTCTCAAATTTTAATTGCGCCAGGGATTGCCTTTTCTACAGTAAATTTTTCAAAAAATAATTTTTTACTGTCGCAAATTTTAATTACGCCAGGGATTGCCTTTTCTATAGTAAATTTTTCAAATAATAATTTTTTACTGTCGCAAATTTTAAATACGCCAGGGATTGCCTTTTCTATAGTAAATTTTTCAAAATTTAATTTTTATACTGTCGCAAATTTTAATTGCGCCAGGGATTGCCTTTTCTATAGTAAATTTTTCACAAATTAATTTTTTACTGTCGCAAAATTTAAATACGCCAGGGATTGCATTTTCTATAGTAAATTTTTCAAAAAATAATTTTTTACTGTCGCAAGTTTTAATTGCGCCAGGGATTGCCTTTTCTATGGTAAATTTTTTCAAAGTTTAATTTTATACTGTAGCAAATTTTAATTACGCCAGGGATTGCCTTTTCTATAGTAAATTATTCAAAAAATAATTTTTTACTGTCGCAAATTTTAAATACGCCAGGGATTGCCTTTTCTATAGTAAATTTTTCACAAATTAATTTTCTACTGTCGCAAATTTTAAATCCGCCAGCGATTGCCTTTTCTATAGTAAATTTTTCAAAAACTAATTTTTACTTTCGCAAATTTTAATTACGCCAGGGATTGCCTTTTCTATAGTAAATTTTTCAAAAATTAATTTTTTACTGTCGCAAATTTTAAATCCGCCATAGATTGCCTTTTATATAGTAAATTATTCAAAAAATCATTTTTTACTGTCGCAAATTTTAATTACGCCAGGGATTGCCTTTTCTATAGTAAATTATTCACAAAAATAATTTTTTACTGTCGCAAATTTTAATTACGCCAGGGATTGGCTTTTTTATAGTAAATTTTTCAAAATTTAATTTTATACTGTCAAAAATTTTAATTATGCCAGGGATTGCCTTTTCTATAGTAAATTATTCAAAAAATAATTTTTTACTGTCGCAAATTTTAATTGCGCCAGGGATTACCTTTTCTATAGTAAATTTTTCAAAAACTAATTTTTTACTGTCGATTTTAATTACGCCAGGGATTGCCTTTTCTATAGTAAATAATTCAAAAAATAATTTTTTACTGCCGAAAAATTTTAATTACGCCAGGGATTGCCTTTTCTATAGTAAAATTATTCAAAAAATAATTTTTTACTGTCGCAAATTTTAATTACGCCAGGGATTGCCTCTTCTATAGTAAATTTTTCAAAAATTAATTTTTTACTGTCGCAAATTTTAATTGCGCCAGGGATTGCCTCTTCTACAGTAAAATTTTTCAAAAAATAATTTTTTTACTGTCGCAAATTTTAATTGCGCCAGGGATTGCCTTTTATATAGTAAATTTTTCAAAAAATAATTTTATACTGTCGCAAATTTTAATTACGCCAGGGATTGCCTTTTCTATAGTAAATTTTTCAAAAAATAATTTTTTTACTGTCGCAAATTTTAATTGCGCCAGGGATTGCCTTTCTACAGTAAATTTTTCAAAAAATAATTTTTTACTGTCGCAAATTTTAATTGCGCCAGGGATTGCCTTTTCTATAGTAAATTTTTCAAAATATAATTTTATACTGTCGCAAATTTTAATTGCGCCAGGAATTGCCTTATCTATAGTAAATTCTTCACAAATTAATTTTTTACTGTCGCAAATTTTAAATACGCCAGGGATTGCATTTTATATAGTAAATTTTTCAAAAAATAATTTTTTACTGTCGCAAGTTTTAATTGCGCCAGGCATTGCCTTTTCTATAGTAAATTTTTCCAAAATTTAATTTTATACTGTCGCAAATTTAATTACGCCAGGGATTGCCTCTTCTATAGTAAATTTTTCAAAAAATAATTTTTTACTGTCGCAAATTTTAATTGCGCCAGGGATTGCCTTCTCTACAGTAAATTTTTCAAAAAATAATTTTTTACTGTCGCAAATTTTAATTACGCCAGGGATTGCCTTTTCTATAGTAAATTTTTCAAAAAATAATTTTTTACTGTCGCAAATTTTAATTACGCCAGGGATTGCCTTTTCTATAGTAAATTTTTCAAAATTTAATTTTATACTGTCGCAAATTTTAATTGCGCCAGGGATTGCCTTTTCTATAGTAAATTTTTCAAAAAATAATTTTCTACTGTCGCAAATTTTAATTGCGCCAGGGATTGCCTTTTCTATAGTAAATTTTTCAAAAACTAATTTTTTACTTTCGCAAATTTTAATTACGCCAGGGATTGCCTTTTCTATAGTAAATTTTTCAAAATTTAATTTTATACTGTCGCAAATTTTAATTACGCCAGGGATTGCCTTTTCTATAGTAAATTTTTCAAAAAATAATTTTTTACGGTCGCAAATTTTAATTACGCCAGGGATTGCCTTTTCTATAGTAAATTTTTCAAAAATTAATTTTTTACTGTCGCAAATTTTAAATCCGCCAGGGATTGCCTTTTCTATAGTAAATTATTCAAAAAATCATTTTTTACTGTCGCCAATTTTAATTACGCCAGGGTTTGCCTTTTCTATAGTAAATTATTCAAAAAATAATTTTTTACTGTCGCAAATTTTAATTACGCCAGGGATTGCCTTTTCTATAGTAAATTTTTCAAAAAATAATTTTTTACTGTCGCAAATTTTAATTGCGCCAGGTATTGCCTTTTCTATAGTAAATTTTTCAAAAAATAATTTTATACTGTCGCAAATTTTAATTGCGCCAGGAATTGCCTTATCTATAGTAAATTTTTCACAAATTAATTTTTTACTGTCGCAAATTTTAAATACGCCAGGGATTGCATTTTATATAGTAAATTTTTCAAAAAAGAATTTTTTACTGTCGCAAGTTTTAATTGCGCCAGGGATTGCCTTTTCTATAGTAAATTTTTCAAAATTTAATTTTATACTGTCGCAAATTTTAATTACGCAAAGGATTGCCTCTTCTATAGTAAATTTTTCAAAAAATAATTTTTTACTGTCGCAAATTTTAATTGCGCCAGGGATTGCTTTTTCTACAGTAAATTTTTCAAAAAATAATTTTTTACTGTCGCAAATTTTAATTACGCCAGGGTTTGCCTTTTCTATAGTAAATTTTTCAAAAAAATAATTTTTTACTGTCGCAAATTTTAAATACGCCAGGGATTGCCTTTTCTATAGTAAATTTTTCAAAATCTAATTTTATACTGTCGCAAATTTTAATTGCGCCAGGGATTGCCTTTTCTATAGTAAATTTTTAAAAAAATAATTTTCTACTGTCGCAAATTTTAATTGCGCCAGGGATTGCCTTTTCTATAGTAAATTTTTCAAAAACTAATTTTTTACTTTCGCAAATTTTAATTACGCCAGGGATTGCCTTTTCTATAGTAAATTTTTCAAAATTTAATTTTATACTGTCGCAAATTTTAATTACGCCAGGGATTGCCTTTTCTATAGTAAATTTTTCAAAAAATAATTTTTTACGGTCGCAAATTTTAATTACGCCAGGGATTGCCTTTTCTATAGTAAATTTTTCAAAAATTAATTTTTTTACTGTTGCAAATTTTAAATCCGCCAGGGATTGCCTTTTTCTATAGTATATTATTCAAAAAAATCATTTTTTACTGTCGCAAATTTTAATTGCGCCAGGGATTGGCTTTTCTATAGTAAATTATTCAAAAAATAATTTTTTACTGTCGCAAATTTTAAATACGCCAGGGATTGCATTTTCTATAGATTATTTTTCACAAATTAATTTTATACTGTCGCAAATTTTAATTACGCCAGGGATTGCCTTTTCTGTAGTAAATTTTTCAAAAAATAATTTTTACTGCCGCAAATTTTAACAGCGTCAGGGATTGCCTTTTCTATAGTAAATTTTTCAAAATTTAATTTTATTCTGTCGCAAATTTTAATTACGCCAGGGATTGCCTTTTCTATAGTAAATTTTTCAAAAAATAATTTTTTACTGTCGCAAATTTTAATTATGCCAGGGATTGCCTTTTCTATAGTAACTTTTTCAAAAAATAATTTTCTACTGTCTCAAATTTTAATTGCGCCAGGGATTGCCTTTTCTACAGTAAATTTTTCAAAAAAATAATTTTTTACTGTCGCAAATTTTAATTACGCCAGGGATTGCCTTTTCTATAGTAAATTTTTCAAATAATAATTTTTTACTGTCGCAAATTTTAAATACGCCAGGGATTGCCTTTTCTATAGTAAATTTTTCAAAATTTAATTTTTATACTGTCGCAAATTTTAATTGCGCCAGGGATTGCCTTTTCTATAGTAAATTTTTCACAAATTAATTTTTTACTGTCGCAAAATTTAAATACGCCAGGGATTGCATTTTCTATAGTAAATTTTTCAAAAAATAATTTTTTACTGTCGCAAGTTTTAATTGCGCCAGGGATTGCCTTTTCTATGGTAAATTTTTCAAAGTTTAATTTTATACTGTAGCAAATTTTAATTACGCCAGGGATTGCCTTTTCTATAGTAAATTATTCAAAAAATAATTTTTTACTGTCGCAAATTTTAAATACGCCAGGGATTGCCTTTTCTATAGTAAATTTTTCACAAATTAATTTTATACTGTCGCAAATTTTAATTACGCCAGGGATTGCCTTTTCTGTAGTAAATTTTTCAAAAACTAATTTTTTACTGCCGCAAATTTTAACTGCGCCAGGGATTGCCTTTTCTATAGTAAATTTTTCAAAATTTAATTTTATACTGTCGCAAATTTTAATTACGCCAGGGATTGCCTTTACTATAGTAAATTTTTCAAAAAATAATTTTCTACTGTCGCAAATTTTAATTACGCCAGGGATTGCCTTTTCTATAGTAACTTTTTCAAAAAATAATTTTCTACTGTCGCAAATTTTAATTGCGCCAGGGATTGCCTTTTCTACAGTAAATTTTTCAAAAAATAATTTTCTATTGTCGCAAATTTGAATTGCGCCAGTTATTGCCTTTTCTACCGTAAATTTTTCAAAAAATAATTTTCTATTGTCGCAAATTTTAATTGCGCCAGGGATTGCCTTTTATTCAGTAAATTTTTCAAAAAATAATTTTTTACTGTCGCAAATTTTAAATTCGCCAGGGATTGCCTTTTCTACAGTAAATTTTTCAAAAACTAATTTTTTACTGTCGCAAATTTTAATTGCGCCAGGGATTGCCTTTTCTACAGTAAATTTTTCAAAAAATAATTTTCTACTGTCTCAAATTTTAATTGCGCCAGGGATTGCCTTTTCTACAGTAAATTTTTCAAAAAATAATTTTCTTACTGTCGCAAATTTTAATTGCGCCAGGGATTGCCTTTTCTACAGTAAATTTTTCAAAAATTAATTTTTTACTGTCGCAAATTTTAATTGCGCCAGGGATTTCCTTTTCTATAGTAAATTTTTCAAAAAATAATTTTTTACTGTCGCAAATTTTAATTATGCCAGGGATTGCCTTTTCTATAGTAACTTTTTCAAAAAATAATTTTCTACTGTCTCAAATTTTAATTGCGCCAGGGATTGCCTTTTCTACAGTAAATTTTCAAAAAATAATTTTTTACTGTCGCAAATTTTAATTACGCCAGGGATTGCCTTTTCTATAGTAAATTTTTCAAATAATAATTTTTTACTGTCGCAAATTTTAAATACGCCAAGGATTGCCTTTTCTATAGTAAATTTTTCAAAATTTAATTTTATACTGTCGCAAATTTTAATTGCGCCAGGGATTGCCTTTTCTATAGTAAATTTTTCACAAATTAATTTTTTACTGTCGCAAAATTTAAATACGCCAGGGATTGCATTTTTCTATAGTAAATTTTTCAAAAAATAATTTTTTACTGTCGCAAGTTTTAATTGCGCCAGGGATTGCCTTTTCTATGGTAAATTTTTCAAAGTTTAATTTTATACTGTAGCAAATTTTAATTACGCCAGGGATTGCCTTTTCTATAGTAAATTATTCAAAAAATAATTTTTTACTGTCGCAAATTTTAAATACGCCAGGGATTGCCTTTTCTATAGTAAATTTTTCACAAATTAATTTTCTACTGTCGCAAATTTTAAATCCGCCAGCGATTGCCTTTTCTATAGTAAATTTTTCAAAAACTAATTTTTTACTTTCGCAAATTTTAATTACGCCAGGGATTGCCTTTTCTATAGTAAATTTTTCAAAAATTAATTTTTTACTGTCGCAAATTTTAAATCCGCCATAGATTGCCTTTTATATAGTAAATTATTCAAAAAATCATTTTTTACTGTCGCAAATTTTAATTACGCCAGGGATTGCCTTTTCTATAGTAAATTATTCACAAAAATAATTTTTTACTGTCGCAAATTTTAATTACGCCAGGGATTGGCTTTTTTATAGTAAATTTTTCAAAATTTAATTTTATACTGTCAAAAATTTTTAATTATGCCAGGGATTGCCTTTTCTATAGTAAATTATTCAAAAAATAATTTTTTACTGTCGCAAATTTTAATTGCGCCAGGGATTACCTTTTCTATAGTAAATTTTTCAAAAACTAATTTTTTACTGTCGATTTTAATTACGCCAGGGATTGCCTTTTCTATAGTAAATAATTCAAAAAATAATTTTTTACTGCCGAAAATTTTAATTACGCCAGGGATTGCCTTTTCTATAGTAAATTATTCAAAAAATAATTTTTTACTGTCGCAAATTTTAATTACGCCAGGGATTGCCTCTTCTATAGTAAATTTTTCAAAAATTAATTTTTTACTGTCGCAAATTTTAATTGCGCCAGGGATTGCCTCTTCTACAGTAAATTTTTCAAAAATAATTTTTTACTGTCGCAAATTTTAATTGCGCCAGGGATTGCCTTTTATATAGTAAATTTTTCAAAAAATAATTTTATACTGTCGCAAATTTTAATTACGCCAGGGATTGCCTTTTCTATAGTAAATTTTTCAAAAAATAATTTTTTACTGTCGCAAATTTTAATTGCGCCAGGGATTGCCTTTCTACAGTAAATTTTTCAAAAAATAATTTTTTACTGTCGCAAATTTTAATTGCGCCAGGGATTGCCTTTTCTATAGTAAATTTTTCAAAATGTAATTTTATACTGTCGCAAATTTTAATTGCGCCAGGAATTGCCTTATCTATAGTAAATTTTTCACAAATTAATTTGTCGCAAATTTTAAATACGCCAGGGATTGCATTTTATATAGTAAATTTTTCAAAAAATAATTTTTTACTGTCGCAAGTTTTAATTGCGCCAGGCATTGCCTTTTCTATAGTAAATTTTTCAAAATTTAATTTTATACTGTCGCAAATTTTAATTACGCCAGGGATTGCCTCTTCTATAGTAAATTTTTCAAAAAATAATTTTTTACTGTCGCAAATTTTATTGCGCCAGGGATTGCCTTCTCTACAGTAAATTTTTCAAAAAATAATTTTTTACTGTCGCAAATTTTAATTACGCCAGGGATTGCCTTTTCTATAGTAAATTTTTCAAAAAATATTTTTTTACTGTCGCAAATTTTAATTACGCCAGGGATTGCCTTTTCTATAGTAAATTTTTCAAAATTTAATTTTATACTGTCGCAAATTTTAATTGCGCCAGGGATTGCCTTTTCTATAGTAAATTTTTCAAAAAATAATTTTCTACTGTCGCAAATTTTAATTGCGCCAGGGATTGCCTTTTCTATAGTAAATTTTTCAAAAACTAATTTTTTACTTTCGCAAATTTTAATTACGCCAGGGATTGCCTTTTCTATAGTAAATTTTTCAAAATTTAATTTTATACTGTCGCAAATTTTAATTACGCCAGGGATTGCCTTTTCTATAGTAAATTTTTCAAAAAATAATTTTTTACGGTCGCAAATTTTAATTACGCCAGGATTGCCTTTTCTATAGTAAATTTTTCAAAA